>QEPC01008216.1:1025660-1041320 GCA_003113815.1 Sphenodon punctatus
AGGGCAGGGAGGGAGTTCCAGGCATGCGGGGCAGCGAGGGAGAAGGGACGAAGGCGGTTGGGGGAGCAGGGGAGGTGAGGGAGCGGATGGGGGAGGAGCGGAGTGCTCGAGCAGGGGTTTGGAGGGAGATCAGGGCAGAGAGATAGAGGGGAGCGAGGTTGTGAAGGGCTTTGTAGGGGAAGACGAGCTTGTGCAGAATATGCTTGGGAAGGGGGAGCCAGTGGAGGGAGGAGAGGAGAGGCTGCACGTGGTCAAAGCGATGGGCTAGGTGGATGATCCTGGCAGTAGAGTTTTGAACAGAGATGAGGGAAGAAAGGTGAGAGCGGGGAAGGCCAGCGAGGAGAAGGTTACAATAGTGGAGGATATTCCCCAAATATCAGAAAGTATCTGAGTGTAGACAGCTGGTAGGGTGAGGTTCCAGGGGGCAGGGCTTGACTATAGCCAGGGCCCATGCTGTTCATAGCCCTAAAAACCAGTAGTACAGTCTTAAATCATCTATTTCCTCTGCATCTGGGTTAAGCGGAACCCCTCTGCAATTCGATGTATAGCAACAAATGACTAAATAATTGGACAATTAAGTTGTGTAATTTGTTGCCAGAAGAGGTGGTCAAGGCCATTAGTATAGCTGGGTGTAAAACCAGATTTGAAAGTTTCTGGAGGATCGGTCCGTTAGCGGCTGTTAGCTGGGTAGGTTTGTAACCTCTTACTGTCAGGAGCTGAGAGTGAACAACAGGGAATAGATTGCTCCATTGTGACCTGTTGGGTGCTACTTCCATGTGAGTGAGGTTGGCCACTTGGAGACAGGATGCTGGACTTGATGGACCATTGGTCTGACCCAGTGTGGCACTACTTATGTTAATCAGTGGGTAGTAATAGATGATCAAGGGCTCATTTACATTAAATTTTTATCCAGAGTTAATACCATTTTATCTTCTCTATGATTGGCATTGGAGGGGGCCATTTCAAGTGGTAAAAGCGTGTGCCTTGCATGTAAAAGGTCCCAGGTTCAATCCCCGGCATCTCCACTTCAGGATCCCTGGTAGCACGCCTGGGGGAGGCCTCTGCTGGGGGCTTGGAGGGGTCTCAGGTAGCACGCCGGGATGGCCTCTGCCGAAGAGCCAGATTTGGACCCGAATTTGAAACCCTTGCTGCCGTGTCAGGTTGTGACAATACTGGGCTAAGATGGACCATTGGTCTGGCTCAGGCAGGTTAGTTTAGTTGAGTGTCTGTACTTAAAGGACTTATGGTTTAAAGCTCCAGTTGAAGAAATGTACCTCAAGTTCACACCAGGGTAAAGCATTCTTGAATTTCTTCCCAAGATAGAGTGAGTGACCCTGGGTTAATTACCACAGGTTACTACTGCTCCTTAGAACTTCCTTACGGTAACTTCACTGTTCCACATGGATGAAACATAGCCTGAGACCACCCCACCTATTATTATCATCAAGCATTTATATAGCACCAGCAATGTACCTGACGCTTCACAAAGTAATGGAATGGAATAGACACGGTCCCTGCCCTAGGGCTTACAATCTGAGAGGTGCGGAGGGGGGAGAGACAAGGAGTGTAACATTCATGAAGATGTGAGGGCCCAGGTGCATGCGCTTGGCTTGGTTACATTGAGGTGGTGGTGGGATAGTTGGCTGCAGAGGTTTGACGAGCTTTTAGGGCCCTGTTTGTTAGCAGAGATCATGTCATATCTGGTGGAGATGGGTCTTTTTTCCCTGCCTTGGTTGTTGACGATCCAGTTCAATCCGAGTGTTGCTTTGCAGAGGGAGCTGAATGAACCCACCACAGAAACCTTGGGGGCTGCTTCTTTCAAGGCATCGTCTATTGGCCATCTGGGAACCTTGCATCTCTGCTCTGAATTGGCTTGGTGCTGATCAGTAGTGCTTTCCATACACTTGGGATAGCAAAGACCACACATTGGGTGAGATGAGGAAAGATTAGATCTTTATCTCGCACTTGTATTCCTTCAGCTTGATGGTTTCGGCAACTCTTCATCCTAAAGAGGGAAGGCCTTCTGCCGTATCTGGGTTGGAATGAGCTGAGGAAGGGAAAGCTGTAGGTGCTTTGGGAATTCTGAGGTAGTTCGTGTCAGAAATTGTTTTGGTGGCCCACATGCAAAGACCCAGGGTGAGAGACAGTGTTGTGTCACAGATGGGAGGTGTGGTACTGCAGCAGAACTAAAAACCTTGCAGAACTTCCCCGGAAGTGGAGCCTGAGCTTTGATCAGTGTTGTAGCGCCTATAAATTATCCACAAACCTCAACATTGGAATCAATTGCTGAGTGATTGCATGTCTAACTTTGTAGTCCAAATGAACCATGTTCTGAAATGGCTGGGGTTTTGCTAGATAAAGATTTTGGGGAGCTACTTGGTGAAAAGGCTTATCTTGAATATATGTGGCTATTGCCATGGCTGCTAAGCGCCTTCCTATTCTAAGGAAAAAGAGAATGAAAGCGTCCCTAAAAACAAGATTCCCAAAATATGTGCTGCACTGCAACTCGTCATAACACGCATCGTTATGGCGTGAATTGGATTATAATATTGGAGGCATTGCTCCCAAATACAGCATGATTGTAATTGTGGTGTACTGTACACTTCTGGCATTAGACTATTGTGGGGGTTTTGTTTCTCTTAATTGCTTACACGCATGCTTAGCATAACTGTTCAACGTGTACGTGCAGTCACTCGGTGAGGTGATGAGGAGGTTCGGTGTGTGGTGTCCGTATGCGGATGACACCCAGCTGTACCTCTCTTTTTCAACCGACCCAGGCCTGGCGGTCTTGGTGCTTACTCAGTGTTGGGCAGCTATGGGGGATTGGATGAGGGCTAACCGACTGAGGCTGAATCCGGACAAGACGGAGGTGATGCTAGCAGGTAACACGATGGAGTTGGCCGCCCCGGTTATTGATGGGGTCTGCCCTCCATTGGTCTCCCAGGTGCCCCTTGACTCGCAAGTCCGCCTTGATGTTTAGGTGGCGGCCGTGGCGAGAAGTGCTTTTTGCCAACTACAACTGGTGCAACGGCTTTGGCCATTTGTTTCAGACTCGGACCGGGCCACCGGCATCCGTGCTTTCATCACTTCTAGACTAAACTATTGTAACGCGCTCTACGTGGGGCTACCCATGGTGACGGCTCGGAAACTGCAGCTGGTGCAGAATGCAGGAGCCCGTCTTCTAGTGGGACTGGGCCGCCGGGAGCACGTTACACTGGCGCTCCATTCTCTGCACTGGCTGCCGGTGGGTTTCCGGGCCCGATTCAAGGTGTTGGTCTTGGCCTATAAAGCCCTAAACGGCCTGGGCCCTGCCTATCCGCGAGACGGCCTCACTCCCCGGGTCCTGGACCGGCCCCTGTGGTCCGCCGGGAGTGCCTTGCTCAAGGTCTTCTGAATTTTTGGGGGGGCCACGCGGGAGAGGGCATCCTTGGTGGCCACACCGGGGCTGTGGAACTCCCAGTAGAGGCCCAGTTGGCCCTGGATCTTCCCTCCTTTCAGAGAAGTTGTAAGACCTGGCTGTTCTGCCAGGCGTTTGGCGGGGGAGATGGGTAGTGATTGGAGATTCGGGGGTGGGACTTACTTTCCTCCTTTCGTGATGTTTTAATGACTGAAAGCTGCCCTCAACTGCCTGTGGCAGGAAGGGCAGGGTAACAGATTTTTAAAAATAGACTATTGATTTCAGTGAAACTACTTGAGTTCTTGTGGTCAAACACCCAAACTCTGATCCTTAAGAACTTCCCTGCAGTTCATGGACCTCAGTGAGGTTACATGCATATAAGCATTCAGTCCTGAGGCCCAATACATCTCCAGAAATTCATCCTTTAGTTTTGTGCTTTTCTGCTTTCATAATGGATCAGGTATGGAGAACGTCCGGCATAGGGGGTCGAATGCAGCCTTGGCAAGCTTTTTTTATGTGGCCTTTCCAGTTCCTGAGCTCAGGTTGAGTAAGCAGAGATTAGGGTATGCACACAAGGGTAGGAGACAGATCCATGACCTGGACTACTCTTTTCCTTAACGTACAACTTCTATGCAACTGTCAGAGCTTGCACTCATTTTTTTAAGTGTCCCCCAGGAAGGAAAAGGCTCCCACTTGTGATATAGAGATGCTTTGGGATACAGAATACATGTTTCAATGGCTGGCCGTGGCATCTTCACATCTTAACGAATTGTTTTTAAAGTTTGGGTTTTTTTGTCTTAAAACATTTCTGCTAATTATCAAGTAGGTACATCTGACTAAAAGATATTAACTTGTTTTCATTTTTTAAATCTAGGACTAGCAGCTATGGCAGGTCCTGACTCTGGAACTGAACACCAGTTCACTGGTATCAAGAAATATTTTAATTCCTACACCTTGACAGGCAGAAGGAATGTATGTATGGCTTCAGAGTCCTGGGTCACCACTTGAAAACAGGATTGTTAAAGTGAGATATAGTCTATAATGTCTCTTTATTATTTTATTGCAGTGTGTACTAGCCACGTACGCAAGTATTGGGTTGATTGTCCTCTACTTCAAGCTAAGGCCGAAAAAAAATCCAGAAGACGGAAAGTAAAAATTGGTAAGTGCCTGCCTAGTCTTAAATTGCCCAAAAGAACATCTTGGTTCTCATCAATAGGCATGGGAGGTCAGCAGAGGGAACAGTTGGGAGGAAATGGGTTGAATGTTAAATTGTAATAATGTGATCACACAAACTGCACCCCATGTCAGTTTTAGCACAATCTGGACATAGTTGCTAAGTTTCAACACCTGCCTGTCAAAAATGACCTTACTGGATTAAAAATCTCTTCACTTTATTATCATGAATGACTTAATTATCTGTCTTCATGTCACCTTTGCAGTTCCTTGGCTACGTGCTTTTTGCACTTCTGTGGGAACAAGGAAAGCGAACTTATTTCACTCCAGTTGCATTAATGCTTCTTGAATCTACCCTGGTCTTTTGTTAGCACAAAAATGTAGCATGTCTGGATCAATGATGCTGCAGAGGAATGTTAAACTAGCTTGGAATAAAAGCCCAGAAATGAATCTTCTAGTTTCACACTATGGAAAAGCTTATTCTAGCTTAAGCTTGGTCTGAGGCCCTCAAATGCGGTTAAGAACTTTACTGCTAATGTGACTATTACGTTTTCATAAGTGCATGGTTTAAAATGGGTCTTAGTTTCTTGATAGTTTAAATCTCTCCAAGTACTAGGAGCTTAATTGTGTTTGACAATTTTACCCTTAATGTAGAAACTAGAGATGGGAAAGTCTATCCGTGATTAGCTGGGTTGTGGGAATAAAACCTTTGACAGCTGGGACTGAGCAGTAGGGGATAGACTCTCCCACTGGAGCCCTCTTGTCCTCCTGAAGCAACAACTGGTACTGGGTGCTATTGGGTGACCAGATAGTGGGTTGGTTGGACCATTGGTCTTAGCCGTCTGGGCGTCCTTAAAAATTACAGATGGAAAGCACAGCCCAACCTCCATTCTGGAAATAATAAACTTTTTTATATAGCGCCCCCCTGCCATGGCACTCGGAGCACTTTACATATAAACACAACTTTTAATCCTTACAGCAACCCTGTGAGGCAGGTTAGACAGAGAATATTGTGACTGGCCCAGTGGTCCAAGGTCACCGAGTGAGCTTCTGGCGAAGGTGAGACTAGAACTGGGGTCCCAAGTACTGCACACGTAGCCATTTCCCCACACCGAGAGCTACTGTGCATTGTCTGTCTGAAAATGGGGCTTTCTTTACCCGGCCTAGACCCTCAAGTATTCAAGAAACAGGATAAGGAACAAGCTTTTGGTATCTGTTGCCCATTGTATGGCTGGCAGTCTGCCAAAGGCCTACAAGGATTTGGGGACATAAGTAGATTCCTCTAGGACAGGCGTGGGGAACCTTTTCTGTCCTGGGGGCCACGTTGAATATTAGTACAAGCTCCGAGGGCCACATAGAGGTTGGGGGTGCTTCATGGATTTATTCAAGAAAAGGAAGGCCCAGATCATAGATCTGTGCTATAGATCTGTCCCTTACCCTTGTGTGCATGTCCTCCTCTCTGCTCCATTTCATGAGTTGTTTTCCAGTGCTTGGGGGTAAAGAATGGATCCAGGGACTGGGAAGGGGCCACAGAACTTGCCAAGGGCTGCATTTAGCCCCCTGGCCTAAGGTTCCCCACCCCTGTTCTAGGAGGAAAGCTTGAACACGTCTGCCCGGTGATGGTTCTGTTAATCTTCGGGGGGTGGTTTACATGCTGTTTCTGAAATTGGGTGTGGCTGTTTCTACACTGTCGTGTGTAGCTTATGGAGGTGAGAAACCACTGTCCTCGTGACCGTTTCCTTTTGTATGTTACCAGCTTGCTTGTGTCCCCCCCAAGCAACAGGATTTCTACTAGCTTAATCGGTGTGTTCACTGTAGTATTGCTGGAATGACAGTAGGAAGCAGCAGTCAGCATCCTCCCTCTTCCCCGGCACGCATCCCCTTCTCCATGAGAAATAGCCAGGATTTCAGGTATAGTCAGGATTTCTGCACTCCATTGAGTGACTTTCTGTAGAACAAGCTTTATTTATTGATACCGTCTCATTCAGGATTATGGAGCTACGTGTTTTTTGACAGTGTCATCCTGCAGTGGGCTCACAAAACACTCGTCAGATAGAATCTGAAACATCTAAATGAAGCTAGTGGCTAGTTTGTGTGGGGCCTTTCCCCGTTTATGGATCCAGTTTTGAATATTCCACCCCCCAAATCACTGACTTGAACTGTCAGGACAAGGGAGCAGAGATGAGGGTGGACAGATCCATCACCCAGAGCTTACTTTTCTTTAATGCACCTATTAAAGACCTCCATCCCCATTTCCTCTGCAGCCCTTGGAGCTTGTACTAATTTTCAAAGTGGTCCCCAGGGGAGGGAAGTTTCCCTGCCTCTGATCTAAAGAGCAACTTGAAAATGCTGGTGACAGTCCTGCAGTTCAGCTAGGAAGGGCTGGTAATGGGGCTATTAGCTGCTCTAAGCCTTCAGCGATAGGTCGGGATAAAAATTGAACTATGCTCAACTGCAGTGGAAATGCTCAAGAGGCGGCACTGTTGTATTTAGTTGTTTCTGGGGTAGTGGGAAGAGACTTTTTTTTAAAAAAAAAAAAAAGTTTATTTAACTTCATGTCCTGGTGAGATAAAGGACTATACTCTAGCATTGGATTCTGTATGATATCACTGCTATTTGAAAGATGTTGATCAAACTTCCTGTTCTTTCCAGGCTGATGGCAGGCAGTATTGGTGATGTTGGACCTTCCATCTCGTGGTGCTGTAATGAACAGAAGCCAATGCTCTCCTGCTGTGTACATTTCAATAAAGCATGAACAATGACTTTGTTTTTCATTATACTATCGAAAGCTTTAACACGGTACAGACTTCACAGGCAGTGATGGGGTGGTTTTCATTACACTATCGAAAGCTTTAACAAGGTACAGACTTCACAGGCAGTGATGGGGTGGTTATTCTTCTAGTTATTGCTCTCTGGGCTGGCTCTTCATGATTGAGAAGCTTCATTTGCACACAGCACTGGAAGAGATACAAGACCTGTTTGTTTGAATGGTGGGGTTAGGGGATGCCCCAGCTGTTTTTTGTTTTGTAAGCTGCCCTGAGCCTATTTGGGAAGGGGAGGGTAAAAACATGGACTGAATAAAAAGAGGGTCCAGTTCATAGATCTGTGGGACAGAGACATCCCCTATGCGTGAGTGCATGTCATCTCTGCTCCTATAACCTGAGCTCAGTCATTTACTGTTTGGGTGCATGAACTGGAAGGAGAGCAAATTAAAAGCTAGCCATGGGCCACATTTGGATCCTAGGCTTGACATTCCCCTGTTCTGAGGTGTTTGCCCTCATCTCTACTCCTTTCCCCCACAGTGGAATCTTTTAGTTCATGGTAGCTGCAACTGGATTCAGGGCCCAGGTTAAAAACTAGCCCCTGGCTACATCTGCTCTCTTCCCCTCCCCTGATGTGAGGTTTTCCATGCTGAGTAGCCAGACCAAACCCTGGTTCAAAGTGCTCCAATGGCTGCATGTCCTGTCAGGCCCCAGCCCTGTGCTCAGTTGAAACTCTGCAAGCCCTTTCATGAAGATGTCTGGGCCTGCCAAAGCAGTTACAAACTTGGCCCTAGGCTTATGGTCACTCATGTTCTTTTATCAAAAACCAAGCTGCTCCAGTAGCTTCATCTGAAAAAGCCTGGAGAGCAGCTCTTCCTCTCCTCTAACCAGAGTTCCATGACCTATGCTTTCCCCCCCACAAGAAAGCTACTGATCAATCCCCATGCCTGCAGCACATGTACAGGGGCTTTATTTCATATACAGGAGTGCTTGACTCTAGCGCAGTGGGAACAAACCCATTCTTTAATCCGGGGGGGGGAAGAGGCTTTGTTCTCCCATGAGCCACTTTCAAAATGAGTACCTGTCTGCAGCATGGGGATAGGGGGCAGAGGTACTTAAGGAATATGCTCTGGGTAGGAAAAGGAGAATATTCTGATGGGACCCATCCCTTGTCCTCAAATGCATGCCTTCCTCTGACCAGATCCAGGAATTTGAAGGGGCCATATATAAAACAGCAACCTTGAAAAGCCAGCAAGTACTACATGGTAGCATAGCACCCCAGAGGGACATAGGCAAGCAAGCAGACCCCACTTGCAAGGTGTCCTAGCTCCCCAGGAGCCATTCCCTCTCACCCACACCCTGCCAGCTTCAAGTGGTTTCTTACTTTTTTACATGGTCCTGCTGTTCATCTTATATTCTCTCCCTCATGAGATTTTTCTAATTGTCTCCCCTCCTTTGCCCACTCCACCACTATTTCTATCTTATACCACAAATCCTGCTCTGGCTTGTCTGCATCCCTTCCTAGCTTCTCTTATCTCCATCCAGTTGTCCTAACACAGTGCCCTTCCATTTCCTCTATTTTCATGTATTTATATATCAGCAGCATGCCTGGTGCTATACAATCAGTAGTTCGAGACCAGTCCTTATAATCTAGTGGAGACGAGACCCTAAGCACCGTTCCATTCTCCTCTATGTCCTTTTCTCCCCGGATCTGGAGATAAATCATGATTACAGCTTCCGGGGGGTGTATATGTGGTATAGTTCCCTGTGTAGCGTTATATAGCAAAATTTGTAAACCAATTTAAATTCACAAAACATGAAAGACCTGTTGTAATTTGATTAACCAGATACTGTCCCCTGCAACAGTCTCTCCTCACATTCCAGATCTTCCCTCCACAAACTTCTAAAACCCACTCCCCTCCTTTCCCCACCCTATCCTCTCTTTCCCACACTGTCTCTATCCAAATAGGATATCAGCCAAAGGAGGACTGGTAATACTGAAACCTTGTGCACTACTCAGTATCTCCAGCAAAATGTCTTTCTTTGTATCTGAAGTCATTCTGCTCTTCTTACTGTCCACTCATCTTTCCCTTAGCAGGTTCTGTCTTTCCAGTTAGCACTGAGGCTCCTTCCCTTGCAACTGCACAAGTTGGGAGAGTTGACTTTTCCTGGAATTTACAGGCTAACAAAACAAGCACAGATTTGTTATTTTTATTACAAAATATCAAAATAAGTATAAAAACTATACAAAATACAAATCCAAAAAACGTGGCAGAGAACATGTTAGCTGTCAAGTCTCTGGACTTAAAGTGTTGTGATTTCAGCCGTTTCCCCCCTATATGAAACCAAACTCATCACAGCCATCGCTGGCAGGACACAGTGAATTGCAGAGTTCTGAGGGTTTTTCCCTTCGACAAGTGTTCTTAAAAATAAAGAAACGGTAAGAAGTTTCTATGCTTTTGGTTTTTTTCTTCATTATGCAACAACTGGAATTTGTAATTAGAATGCTTACTATTTGCTGTTCCTTGGAAATGGTTAATCTGGCCTCTTGTTTGGGCTGGGCGACAGGCCTATAAAAGCAATGAAACTTTCCAAGCCTTTGACTAAAGAAGAAAGGATAGCTAATGCTTTTTCTCTGGTTTGGTTTTGTTTTTTAAAAAAAAAAACGACTTAGAAATATCAGCAGTGTCAAATTGGATATTTGTTGGTTTGGCTTTTAAGACCTAGTCCTATGTGGTGTCAGGGATATCTGGGGCAAGTGACACCACCTTATTAAAGGTTTCAACCCTCTAAAAATCCTTCAACTTCACTGACTGGACTTTAAATCTCATTAATTCTCTAATCTGGCTAAATCTATTTGCTTTCCGTTTCCCCTCTGCTGGCTCTTGGGAAATTTCTTCACTACTTTTCCAACCTTGGGGGGATGAAAACACATGTATTTTAAAAACAAACAGATTTTAGAAGTTAAGTAATTTCTCAGGCCTTCTCTAATAAGTGTAAAAAGGGCACAAGTCTTTTTCCTTCCGCTCTCGGCCAATCAGTTCTAAATACGCTAAAGTTACTCCGGTAGTTCGACAGCCCAGAAATCACTTCTTGGGTCTGTGCAATGTTATTTTTCTAGTCACTCTGAAAGGTTCAGACCTTTCATTCATTTGCTGAACTGGACAAGCAAAGACATTGGAAACATTTTAACCTTTATACATCTGACAAATACAGATACAATGTTTCTTTGTAATTCACCTTAAACCCCTGCCTTCCCCTCTTCACCATCAAGAGGGAATTGAAAAAAGGGTCTAAGCAGACCAGCTGCCCAGGGAAGATTATCCAGAGTCCTTTAAACTCTTCTCTTCTAAAAGCCATACAAATATACCAATTCAACCAGGGCCAAACTAAGTGCTTTTAAGTTGTTCAAGAACATGCCCTGTCACCGTTTAACTTCCCAAAACAGCTATTTCAGCAGAGCTCATTACCATGTCCTTCATAAGGATAAGATAGCCATGCCCATTTCCATGATTTTATAAATAAAAAAAGCACCATAAAACCATTTCTTCCTTAAAGTAATAATGTCTCCTCTGTTCCTAGCATGTTCAAACTGGGGCTAAGTGGAAGTCATTGGAAAGGCATTTGGCTCAGTGTTTATTTACAGTTTGTTCCAGCAGAGAAGTAGAGTCCTTTTGTACAACCCATTCCTCCTCATCTCCAGCCCTGAGGTCTTTGCTTTATTGAGGGCTATATGCCCCGGCAGCTAGAAGCAAGTTTCTGCGAGTAAAATGGAGGTGTATGACCGGGGTTGATTTGGTCATGTACATCCCCAGTACCAAGTCCTGAGAGTTTTCAGGCAGGTTGATGTGGCCTGTGGCTGTGGTAAAATCATCCGTTTCCAAGTCTTCAAATGCTTTCACAGCATCCCACAGCCGGACTGTGTTATCCATCGAACCTACAAAGAAAGTCCATTAAATACACCGGCAACGTGTCTGACTCTGAAACAAACAGGTCTGATGGGTTAATCGGAAACCGGGGGGGGGGCTGGCGCTCACCATTTATGATGGGCGAGCGAGAGGGGAACATGGGGAAAGACAGGCGATACATTCATGAAGTTTAGAAGCTGCAGGTGCACGTGCTCAGTTACAGGGGAGGAGGAAACCCTGAATGAAAGGACAGTAGGAGCATTAGCAGGGACCCGAGTTGACTGCGTTGCTACAATTTGCAGTGATTTTTGCAGAATCAGCCAATCCTCGCAATGCCAGGCTGAAATTGCAGTGACGCTGCAGTGGGGGCTGGTCTGCAGGATCCTTAAATCCTGGCTCAGGCATAAACTTGTCGCCTGACCCCAAGCTAAAACTGCTGCTGCAGCTGCCGTCTGTCCGAGAGGTGCGACCATGACCCGTGGGTAAATAGGCCCCTGGGACATGAACTGGGGGTGGGTGGGGTCTGAAGGCTCTATGTTTGGGTGAGGGAGGTCTGGGGTTTTAATATGAGGTGGGAATTCTGGGGTGCTGAAATTCCAGAGGATTTGAGTTGTGTTTGATTAGCAAAGTTGTGATTCTATGTCAAACCTGTTGCAAATTTGCTTCCCAGCATGCAGTTATGCAAATCAAGTTAATTATGCAACTATTAATGCACATGGTGAATTTGCAGAATTTGGCTTCACTGGTTGCAGAATTTAAAATTTTTTGGTGTAGTGAACTCAAGTCCCTGAGCATTAGTGAGCAACCTGTAAGGGCAAAGATAGGAAAAGCCTGACAAGTGGGAGAGGTTTTTAGGACGGATTTGAAGAGAGGAAGGGAGCAGAGCATGTGTATTCCGAGGGAGTTCCAGGCACAGGGAGCAGCATCAGAAAAGGGGGAAAGACAGTGGGCGGGGTGAGGCTGGTGGCAGAGTAGCAGCAAGGCCATGAAGACAAGTTTGTGCTATCCAGGAAAGTGGCTGAACAGGATCAAAATGGCAGGCAAGGTGGAGAACCTTGGCAACAGTGCACTGAACAGAAAAAGAGGAACAGAGTGGTGGGAGACCAGTAAAGAGGAGGCTGCAGTAGTCAAAGCAAGAGGGGACTGCAGCATGGATTCATTTTGAAGTATTAGCCATAAACTACTATAAGTCACCCAGTATGTGGAAATTTGAGCCTTAAATTGAGGTGGGATTCACAGTTTGATCACTAAAACTCACACATCACTCTAGTCTAGACTAGGATTCCTCCAAAAGGAATGAAAACAAGGGAGTTGCATACCTGATGCTAAGATTTCCCTATCTCTACTGAATCGGAGAGCATAGATTGTGTCCATATGCCCTTTTAACTCTCCGACCATCAAACCGTGGCCAATATCCCAGAGAAGTACTCTGCCGTCGGTGGCTCCAGTAGCCAAGAACTTCCCATTAGGAGAAAACGCCAATGCATGAATTGGTCCCTGGAATACAAGAAAGCAGCCAATTGGAGGATCAAAAGTTAGTTTCAAAACAGACAAATCTTACTTCACTCTCGAACATGGTGCGGAGATTTGGGGTTTTGCGGCAGAATGCAAGCTTGAGTCCACGCAAAATAGATTATTGAGAACTATTTTAGGAGTTCCATTGGGAACATCTGCGTGTCTATTAAAAACAGAAACTGGAACCCTTTCCGTTGAGCCTCAAGCAAAAATTCAGCAAACAACATACTGGATATGGCTAATTCGGAGACTAGATTAGCCAAGATGTGCTGGCTTGAAATGAGGGCTTCCGACTGCAAGTTCAAGTGGGCAGATAAATTAAGTTCTATCACAGACAAAATGGGCTTATCACTTACTTTTTTATCTGCCCTCCCGCCTGAAAAAATAAAGAGGCTGTGAAAACAACGTATGGAGGATATCCATAGGCAGATAGATTTAGAGAACATCTGGTTAAGCAGGGTTGCACCCTGGTATAATTTTATAAAAGGGTATCACCTGCAGGAATATTACCTGAGTATCCTGACAAACTCAAGCTAAAGAGAGCTTTTACTCTCCTAAGATTTCAACTTATGCCCTTGGCTGTTCTTGAGGGGCGATATGCTAGGACTCCTCATAAATTGAGATTCTGCCCATGTGGGGCTATGGTCCCGGAGGACCTTCCCCTTATTTATTTTCTGCCCATTGTCATTAAACGCAAGAACAAAATATTTACACCCATTAACACAAGCAATCCCAGGCCGGGATATACGTAAACAAGTAATATATTTGCTGGCAAATCCTGACAAGAAATTCGTCAGGGAAGTAGCAAATATGGCTCATGCTTTCATTGTGCAGAAGTAAAGCAAAGTCCAAATAAAATAAAGCCAACCCCTGGGAAATTGAACCTTGAAATTAAATGGTGATTATGCGTACGTAAAATTGGAAGGCCTATAGAAATCTGACATGTTTGATTTAAGCAAATGACTGGATAATTGAGTGGTAATTTGATAGGAAGTTGCATAGGGGCCAAATGATTTCTGCACTTTAAGCCCCAGGGAACAGCTAGCAGCAAACTCTTAAGGGAAACTATATTTATGTTAAAGATGTATCAGACCCATGGGATATTGGCAATAGCACCAGAGGAAGATATATTGTCTTCTCTTTCTTCTTACATATAACAAACAAAATATTCCTCTGGCATGATTGTTGATCTTTTAGAGATGTAGAATATAAATGCATCTTGTTTTTCTTTTATATACTTCTTTTAAATATATAAAGTTTTTACTTTTGTAAATGCATTTTTACATAGTATCACTTTGTTATAACCAATGGTTAACACAATAAAATCTATTCATTCATTCAGTCTTGAATAGATCCAATTTCAAATGCTAACCTCTGAAGATTAATGAAACCAGTGTACAAGACTTAGCCGCTGGCCACACACCTTTTACTCCTGCTTTGAAATGGTGCCACTAAAGTGGGTTGGAATCAATCCACCTCTCACTCTATACCATTGTGTCATGGATGCAAATCCTGCTAATTTAAATAAGATTTTTTTTTTAAAAATGACAGTGGCCCAAACCAGGAGGAAGAGACAGTGAACATGGGTCCCTGACATGCAGCACACATTCTCTATAAGGAGCCCTTGGGCTTGGAAGCTACTCTCCCATTTCCAGGGTGGTAAAGAGGTAGATTACAATCTACTGGGAGAGGGGCAGCAGCCTCTCAGAGATCACCTTGGCAGAAGCGAGTGGGACCAGTAGCCCAGCCAAGTCAGCCTTCTCCGGTACAGCAGGGAAGGCTCTCTATAGAGGGGGTGGGGAGGTGTTGCTTCTCTTTACTGCCAAGTGCTCTAGAGCTGGGAGCCAGCAGGAGGGATCGGAGGTTGGATGCCTGGATCAACTAAAAGTCTGGCCACCCGTCTACTTGATCCAAAGTAACCTGGACTTCTTGATCTGAATGGCACACTACAAGAATTATTTTCTGAGGCCTTTCCAGGAGCCAGCGTCTACAGGGAGGGGGAGTTTTGTTTGGGGAAAAGTTATCTCAGTGAATCCTAGAGTGCTACGTCTCTTTTTTAAAAATGTAACTAAAACGTGTCGATAGAATTCTGACCGTGGCTAAATCATACATGAAATATAGTGGAATCCATTTCCATTGTGTCCTTGACATTCCTTTACCTTATGTCCTGTGAAGATCCTTACACAGTTCCCGTTCAGTACATCCCAAAGCCGTACAGTCCTGTCTGCTGAGCCGGTAGCAACATAGTTAGAGTTAGGATGAAAACGTGTACACGTGACATCAGCAAGATGGCCAGCAAAGATCCGCAAAGGCTGATAATGATCTGTTGCCCATAAGCTGGGGGGGGGGAGGGAAAGGAATATGTAACTATAAAGAAAGCAGAGCGACAAGACCACTACTTGAGCTCTAGGTGAAGTAAATGGGAAAGGTGCTTATTACACCAGCGTCTCCATGGAAGTGGTGACAGCTTTGGCGGATACTCTTCAAGCCAGAGAAACAAGTGACCCAGTTTTAGCCAGACGAAGCCCAAAGAGACAGCAGTTTCTCTAGGATGAAGGCATGAAGAGAAGTATTAATCTCTCTTGACAAGTTTTTTTTTAAGAAAGTGAGACACCACCTCATTAAGGATTCACACAGCTGACACTAGGAGTTAGGAAAAAGTTAAGAACAGAAGTAATGCCATACTGGGTCAGACCAATGGTTCATCGAGCCCAGCACCTGTCTCTGACAATGGGTGTTTTCAGACGTTACGAGATCACGCTCAACCACACTGAACCACGCTCAACCCCCCCGCGGGGCCAAAGGGCCCTGAACGTCTGAACGGCGTGCGCCAGATGTTCATCACGCTCAATACCCACATGGGGTCAGGTTCAACCACGCTTCCCGGGCTAGCCGGGGGAAGGTC
>QEPC01008216.1:1047104-1086864 GCA_003113815.1 Sphenodon punctatus
TTTCCCTTGTGTGGGCGTTCCCTTGTGTGCCTTGTGGCTTCGTTTGCCCTCAGTCGGCCATGTCTGTGTCCCGCCCCTGCCCGGTGCCTTGTGGGGGTTTAGCGCCCGCCGGGGGTTCGGCTGCACGTCTGTTGTGCTGCCCCGGGCCGCGATGGTGCGGCCCGGTTCCGGCCCGTGGTGCCGTTCCCGGCACGTCTGTTCGGGTCGTTTTCCAACCCCCGGGCGTGGTTGCGCTGTTCGCCCCCCCTGGTGGTTCGCTGTGGTGAACCGGCCGCCCGTAACGTCTGAAAGTACCCAATGGCTAATCTCAGTCACTTGGAAATAGTATACAACACGTCACAATGGGATGATTTCTCCTGTTATTCACTCTGAGCTCCCTATAGTAAGAGCTTACATTTCCCAAAACCTACCTGGCTAATAGCGGCTAATGGGCCTATCCTCCAGAAACTTATCCAATCCTTTCTTAAACCCAGTTATACTACTGGCCTTGACCACATCTTCTGGCAACTAATTCCATAACTTAACTGTGCACTGAGTGAAAAAAACACTCTTATTTGTTCTAAATCTGTTCCTTGTTAGTACTAGAACCAGGGGACATCCAATGAAACTATCTGAGTGGGTAAACAACGGTTTCCTATTGACTTGTTCCACACCGCTTGTGATTTTACAAACTTCTATCATATCCCCTCTGTTGTCTCTTCTCCAAGCTGAAGAGCCCCGACATATCTTGCCTCTCTTCATAGGGGAGCTGTTCCATACACTTTCATTTTTGTCGCCCGTTTCTGTACCTTTTCTATTTCTACTATATCTTTTTTGTGATGGGGCAGCCAGAACTGCACACCATACTCAAGGTTTTGCCCGTATGTTAAGGCAAACTGCACTCTCCATTATAAAGCACCAACATTCAACCTCTTATAAAATCAAGATGATTTTTGCTATCATTATGAACGTTTGCATGGAAAGTCGCTTTGGTGAAAAGTTGAAGCTATCCAAATTTCAGAAAAACCTGATTTAAAAACGGTCAAGATACAGCAGCTGAACAATTGGAGGCGGAGGAGCAGTTTTGTGGGTGTTTCCAACTGTCTTGAATCGATCAGCCTAGAGCTTTTGTAGTTGTACATCACGTGCTGAAACCCTCTTACAAAATTCAAGCCTGGGGTGAGGGGGTGGCATTGTTTTTTCCCCACATCCGTCATTTACACATCTCGCATCCATCAGCCTTCTTTTCACCATATACACTCTGGCAGTACTCAGCTGTCCCATTCTCCCCAACTCAAATTAAAGGATATAGGTAAAGGAGGGGGTTGTCCCTAGCTTCAATGTTGCCCCCAACCTACAGTGAAAGAAGATTGGGGCTGAAAGACCAAGGCAAAGTGTAGGTGCATGGAGCCTAAGTTTTAAGTGAGCCCAATATGAGACTGTACAGCATCTTTACTGCTTACATGAAGCGCAAAGTTAAGGTGGAAGTCTTAACTTACAAATTCGCTCATGCTCCAAAAAGCATGAAAATTATAAGAGTCTTAACTCCTCTTTTAAACCATAGGTTTTTTATTTTTGAATTTAATATTCAGCCAACCATGCTGCCAAAAGTCAGTGTAGTCTAGTGGGTAAGGTGTCTTGGGCTTGGACCTGGAAGACTAGGGTTCAAATCCCATCTTAGCCATGAACTCACTAAGTAGCCTTGGGCAAGTCACACTCTCCCAGCCTCAAGTCCCCGTCTGTAAAATGGATATAATGACCTACCTTATAGGGCTCACTTATTGGGCTCACTTATAGGGTTGTTGTGAGGGTAAACTAGACAAGGATTGAAAAACACTCTGAACCCTGAAAGCACTATAGAAATTAATAATAATGCAACTCATTTCCAAAGCTAGTATGTGTCCTAGGAAATACCAAGTACCAAGGGATCATTTGCTCACAGTATGAAGGGACTTGCACTATTATAAATCCAGGTTCAAAACTCATCCGTTTTCTTACCGAGCCACTCGGTCATGTCCACCTGATACAAAGTAGTATCCGTAGGGAGAGAACTGTGTATCCCACACGGGATAGTTGTGTCCTTTATACCCCACCAAACAAGTGAACGTTAAGAGACTCCACAATCTAACAGTGCCATCCTCAGAACAGGATAACATGTAGTTCCTGTCAAAACAAAAAAAGAAACAGAAAAACAATCCATGGAGTTTAGAGTCAGATTATTAGGGCTGTGCCGCGAAGACAGTGAAAACAGGCGAATACCGTGTGTGATAGGAGTGCTGCCCACTGACCAGCAGATGCATAGAGCTCACTGGAGAACCTCAAACCACTACGGATAATCTCTCAAGAATCAGTTTTAAAAATAGAACCAAATACATTTCCCAAGATTCCCTATTAGAACTGCCATTAGAGTTCATAACCTGTTCAAATTATAGAAGGCATTTCAGTGTTTGGCTTCCTAGCCACGCAGAGCAGCAGTTTTTGGGCCGGGATCCTGGGATACAAACAGTGAGTGCTCTAGCGTTGGGTTCGAATGTATCACCCTATCAAATCGGATAGCACTGCACATTAAAATACCTTCTATTTAACAAACACCACATGTCACACAAAAGTAAAGGCTTACCCGAAGCTATGGTGAGGGCAGACTAGGTATGCATAGACAGACAGGAATGGACATTAGCATCATAGTTTTAGATTATTATTTTTTATTTCCATTGCAAATAAGTCATGTATTCATATTTTTTTCCTCTCAACAGTCAATGTAAAATAAAACCTAACTTAGGATAAGGCTTTCAAGTAAAATCTTAGAGGCCTGTGACGACTGCAGCCCTGGAGGACTGTTTGCGAATCGTCATGAGTGGCAATCCTTTGTGGCCAATTGGCTCTGGGGAAAAGAGCTCTGAAGATATCAAAGGAACGCTGGAGGGAGACCTGTAGGGATGGGGACTCTGGAAGACGTCTGGCTGGAATAAGCTCCAGGCTGAACTGCAGCCTGTACCTCTAGAAAAGGAAGGGGCCAACATGGAGGCTTAAATTCCAAGGAAGCTGGCAAGTGGGGCGGGGGGGAAGAGAACAGTTCAGGTGCAATCCTGGCTCAATGGAAGTTTATCCATCTTTAGTACAGTCAAGATTGTGCCCCTTTTTACTGCATGGAGTAATGAATACCCCCCCAGCTGAAGAGAAGAATTTGCACAGCATAATTGGCTACCTAATTACAAAGCCCAAACATAGAAGTCGCTCAACGCCAGGAAGCCATGTTCAATGTTTTCCTTGCCGCCACCAATGGGTAAAATGCAGTGAATACGGGTCCCTGCTCAACACCTGCAGGTTGCATGGACTTCAAGAGAACTAGAGATGCTTGGAGGAGATGCCATGGTTCTCAAAGGATCAGGCCCTTAGAAATACACATACAACTGTACCATCTCGAACTACCTGTCTCTAAGTATGGTCTCCACGTCCCAAATGCTCCAGTAAGAACAGGTTGATAATGATTTAACATTTCATTACAATTCAGAGAAGACTTTATCTTTTAAGGAATTTTTTTGGAAGTCATTTTACCTATCAGGGCTGAAGCTGGTACCATAGACAGGTCCACTGTGACCATATAAAATCTTCAACTCACTTGCTGTTCTCTCATCCATGATCCTCTCTAGGACATCGTCGGATTCTTTGTCTATGAGACTGAGGTCTGTGAAGTTTCAGAGGTTCACATTTAAAGGACGCATGGAACTCAGCAACATCAAAAGCAATCTTTCATGGATATCCAAACACTTTTAGGCCAACTCAAAAATAAATCCATGCTTTGAGCAGAGTATGAAGCAGAGCGCTGCAGACCCAGCCAGACCCGAATGACCCCAATCGGGCTCAGTTTGGGAGCCCTCCCAGCCCAAGTCTGTCAAGATTCGGCTTTATGGGGGTAAGAGGCCCCGAAGGGCAGGGTTTAAGGCATCGCTCCACCCCTCAGAGCACTGTGTTTGTTTCATGGCACTCGGGGAGCAGAGTTCTGTATTCCCCCTTCCCTATGCGGCACCACTCCCAAATGCCCCGAGACAACACAGCACTCCCAGGGGGTCCACCTCAGCTACATTAGGGCCTGGGCTCCAAAGAACCCGGCGGCATCGGGACCAGGTTCAGGTTGATTGCTTGGAGCAGGCTATGGCCGGACTCCTGAGCCCCAGCAGGCCTTCTATCATGGCAACAAGAAGCAGGCACAGAAAATCCCACTTAAACGTCATTTGCCCAGTCACGCAGTACCACCAGGTACAGCAGGGAGGCATCTCTGGGTTTTAAATCTGGTGAATTTCAGACGTTACATAGCACACAGCCTCAGTGGTTTCTCATGGACTGTAGTGAACGAAGTGACTACAGAAAGGATTTAAGGAGGACTCTAAATGGGTAAAATCCTGCAAAGGATCAAAAGCATGCTCTGAGGCCACCACCTCTGGACACCAACAGTATCAGCATTACTGCGTACCAGCAGCCCAAGAGACGGCTACGTTGATAAGAGAATTTCTCCTTGTGCAGATTGCATGGAGCAAGGAACTTGCAAAACGGACACGCATGCATTTCTGTTACCATCCTCCGTACCTGCTGATGATTTCACACTGCGCAGCTTCTTCGGAGTCACAGACCACACTCGGACAGTAGAGTCGGCAAAGCCTCCTACGATCATGCTCGAGTCATCAGTGATGTCCGCTGCAGTGAGACCCTGCCAACAGAACACATCTCTAGTTTAAAAGACTGGTTGGGATTTACTTACAAACTCAAACATTCTTCGATACAATACTAAAAGAATCAACCATCTTATTGCTGTTCATGCTATGGATAAGAATATACCGATATTTGGGCGCTAGTGAGCACGCTGAAGTGATAGACACGTGGTGAAGGGGCTCTGCTGAGGCCTAGTGCTCTTTAAAGAAAAGAAAAACTTAAACTGCAATTCTGACTTAAAAAAACTATCCCAAGGTTGTTTGAATGACTAAGCAAGCCAAAAAAGATGGAAGACCATAGATAAAGAGGCGCTGAGAGTGGCAATTAACACCTGCTGCCCTGGCAGTGGAGTCTGAGGCAGCAGGAAGAAAACAACATGGCTGACAGGACCCGAAGCCCACGAGGGAGGCCTAGTAAGATCTTCAGCGATAGCTGAAATACTAAAGGATCTGAGAAAGGATCTGAAGCGGGTACGCACAGATCTGATGGATGAAATGAGCTCGCTGAAGACTGCTTTTACATCTGTCTCTAAAAAAGTGGAGGGAGTAACGAAAAGAATGGATCAAGCTGAGCAGCGAGTCAGCCCACTGGAGGATAAAGTTTTAACTCATGATGACCTCCTCAGTACACTCTCTGTTTCCATGACCCGGGTCTGCTCTAAATGTGAGGATCTCGAAAACAGGAGCAGACGGTCCATTCTGAGGTTTATAGGGGTCCAGGAAGACGGGAGTCTCCTGATGCCTTTAAGTTCATACAATGGCTGTTGGGGGGGCTTGTTTCCCATGGAGACCCATCTACATGAGGCGGTGGTGGAGTGGGCTCACCGAACCCTCCGGGTAAAACCAGGTGATGGAGACCACCCCCCGGGCCATTATTATTTCTAAAGTTTAGCGATAAGGAGGACATTTTGTGCCTAGCTCGAACGCGCTCTTTAGAATTTGAGGGAGAAGCAATTAAAATCTTTCCAGATCTCGCGCCAGAAACCCTAGCAAAAAAAGAGGGCCTGGTATAATTATGCAGACAGACTTAACAAGCAAAGAACAAAGACCCAGATATGGCATCCTCTTTCATCTTTAAAGGCCGTTGGGAGATCCTTTGACACCATTGCTGGCTTTAAGAAACTCCTTATGTCCAACCCAGAGCTGGAGAGCAACATACCAGAGGGAGACAACTCTGCTACCACTTAAAACAAGTTTTTTCTTTTCTAGAAAGCCCAGAGTTCCCAATTATTTATGGGGTGAGGGACTTTCCCTCCCTGGACAAGTTTCTCTCAGCTTTATAAATATCTGTGGACAAAGCTGGGTCACACAAAGCGCTCCAGCTAACTGCAGATTGATGTAAATAGGTTAAGTCTATTCGTTTGTTATAATAATCCAAAGTTTTTCACTGGATATCTTAATAGGTTACATGCAAATGCAATGTTGTGTAAAAATGTATTAACTAAAACGTTTTGCTGTTGTGCCCCTGTGCCACAAGATGGCGGTATAACATCACAAATGGGCTAAAGGTTGACTAAACTTAGAAAACAAAGTTAACTAGTTAGAAATAAGGATAAGCCACTACATGGCATTATAGAGCAATTCGGGTTGGAAGGCTAGGCAATACAGGGTGGGGAATGGGAGAGAATTTATTTTTAGTTTGATTTTAATTTGTTATTTTTTGTTTTTAGTATTACTTAACACTATGACGACTATTGTGTTGACTGATGCATTGACGCTGATAATGCAAGTAAATGCTAGGGACTCCCAAGTGACTAACAATTTCTCTGGACACTTGTTACCTGACAAGATTTGCCATTTAAAAGGCCGAGGCCTTTCAGATTATTAGCAATGACCCTGGACACTTGTGACCGGACAAGATGGGCCGTTTGAAGGCTAAGGCCTTTTTAGAAACCAATGCTAAGCCTGGATATTTAGCTAAAATGACTACATACCCGGGACACGTGTGGCCTGACAAGATGTGCCGTATGAAGGACAAGGCCTTCTTCACAAATACAACTGTCTTTGGACACTCCTGCCCTGACAAGAGGTGCCATCTAAAATAAGGCCTTCTATAGTCTGAAAACCAACATACAAAATAAAGTTGCAAACCCCGAGAACTCCTATATATTGAAACGACAAAATTAAAAGTCATTTCGTTAAGTGTGAGAAGCCTAAACTGCTCGGTCAAGAGAAGAAGAGTTGCTCGGTATCTTAAAATGCATAGGGCTACAATTTGTTTCTTACAAGAAACACACTTAATTAAGAAAGATGAGGGCCAGCTTAGGAACAAAAACTATGGATCTTTATTCTTTTCCTGTGCAAGCAAGCAAGCAAGCATGAAAGAAAGAACGAACGTTAGAGGATGTTCTAGGGCAAATTGACAAACTGAATACTAACAAGTCACCAGGGCCAGATGGCATTCACCCCAGAGTTCTGAAGGAACTCAAATATGAAATCGCAGACCTACTGTTAGTAATTTGTAACCTGTCACTAAAATCTGCCACTGTACCCGAGGACTGGAGGGTGGCAAATGTAACCCCGATATTTAAAAAGGGATCCAGAGGCGATCCTGGAAACTACAGACCAGTAAGCTTGACGTCTGTGCCGGGCAAAATGGTGGAAACCATCATTAAGGACAGAATTACAGGGCATGTTGACAAACATGGCTTAATGGGGAAGAGTCAACACGGATTTAGTAAAGGTAAGTCATGCCTCACTAACCTGTTGGAATTCTTTGAGGGTGTAAATAAGCATGTGGACAAGGGAGACCCAGTAGATACAGTGTACCTGGATTTCCAGAAAGCATTTGATAAGGTCCCTCATGAGAGACTCTTGAGAAAATTAAAAAGTCATGGGATAGGAGGTAGTGTCTTACTATGGATCAGAAACTGGTTAAAAGATAGAAAGCAAAGGGTAGGACTAAATGGTCAGTTTTCACAATGGAGAGATGTAAAAAGTGGTGTGCCTCAGGGATCTGTATTGGGACCGGTGCTGTTTAATGTATTCATTAATGATTTGGAAAAGGGTGTTAAGAGTGAGGTGATCAAATTTGCAGACGACACCAAGTTATTCAAGGTAGTTAAAACACGAGCAGACTGTGAGGAACTGCAACAGGATCTTACGACACTGGGTGCCTGGGCATCTAAATGGCAAATGAGATTTAATGTGGACAAGTGCAAAGTGATGCACGTAGGGAAAAATAATCCAAACTATGCGTACACAATGCTGGGTACTAAGCTAGGAGTTACCACTCAGGAAAAGGATCTGGGGGTGGTTGTGGACAATACAATGAAATCCACAGCGCAGTGCGCAGCAGCAGTCAAAAAAGCAAACAGAATGTTAGGAATTATTCGGAAGGGGATAGAGAATAAAACTGAGGATGTCATAATGCCTCTATACAAATCAATGGTGCGACCGCACCTCGAATATTGTGTGCAGTTCTGGTCGCCCCATCTCAAAAAAGACATAGCTGAACTAGAAAAGGTACAGAGAAGGGCAACAAAAATGATCAAGGGCATGGAAGGGCTCCCGTATGAGGAGAGGCTTGGTAGGTTGGGGCTCTTCAGTTTGGAGAAGAGACGACTGAGAGGAGATATGATAGAGGTCTATAAAATCATGAGTGGTGTGGAACTAATAAACAAGGAGCAGTTATTTACCCTCTCAGCTAGTACTAGAACTAGGGGACACTCCATGAAACTCATGGGTGGCAAGTTTAAAACAAATAAAAGAAAATATTTTTTCACTCAGCGTATAATTGGGTTGTGGAATCTACTGCCAGAGGCTGTGGTAAGGGCCAGTACTATAGCTGAGTTTAAAAGAGGTTTGGACAAGTTTCTGGAAGATAGATCCATTAGCAGCTATTAGCCAGACAGGATCAGGGAACATGACGGGAGCTGGGGGAAAACAACAGGGAATGGATCCCCCATTGTGACCTGTTGGGTGCTTCTCCCAAGCCACCATGATTGGCCACTGTCGGAGACAGGATGCTGGGCTAGATGGACCATTGGCCTGCCCCAGTATGGCACTTATGTTCTTATAGATTTTCAGCTGATAAAGCAAGTAACTGATAAGGAGGAGCACTTCCTTTTGCTAATTGGTAAACTGGGGGATCAATTAATAACTCTAGTTATGGCCCAAATGGAAACTCTGAGTCCATTTTCAGAGAAAACGTGCTCCGAATTTCAGAATCAACACAAGGAGAGGTATTGGTAATGGGTGATTTAAACTACCCCCTCTCATGCCACGATAAGTCAAGTGGCACTCCCCTAGAAGGCTGGCAGAGACGTGTAGTGAAATTAACTGAAGACTCTTGTCTGAAAGACACCAGCAGGACCCTGACCCCCCCAATCACAGGGACTACACTTTCTTCTCACCTAAACACAAGTCGTATACTAAAATAGACCATGCTTTAGCCTTGGGGGGAGGGCTACTCCAGCAATGTTGGAAGGTAACCGCCATACCCACAGTTTTCACAGATCATCATGCCTTGGAATTAAGTAGGAATCTAGGCACACAAGATGGGCGCCCAAAGGGGGCCTGGTGGCTCCCCGTAAACCTCTTACAAAGCCAGGATGTCAAAGAAAGTAAAAAATACAACAGATTACTTAAATAATAATGATACCCCTGCGGTGACTTCTCATGTCCTATGGGAGGCAGCTAAAGCTGTGCTCAAAGGAGAATTTCTCTCTACAGCAGCCTATCCAAGAAAGACCAGAGGGGCAGAACTAAAAGATTTATATATGCAATTAAATAAACTGTTACTAGCTGATGAGATGAACCCCAATAAAAAGCATCAGAAACAAATTTTAAAAATTAGGAGAGAAATAGAATTTATTGAATCAGACAAAATTGCCAAGCAAATGTGTACTATTAAATCGCTATACTATGAAAAGAGTAACAAGGGAGACAAATTATTAGCTAATATGGTTAAAAATAAAAGGAACAAAGCAATGCTCATGCAAATTAGAACGCCTGCTGGTCTGGTAACCACACAAGAAAAAAATAGTAGACACAATGTCTAACTTTTACCAAGAGCTGTATACCTCCATTTCCCCCCAAAAGGGTGACACTGCGAATTTCCTGAGGTCTATAAGGCTGCCAAAACTTACAGATGATCAAATAGAAATGCTGAATGAACCTTTTTCCAAGGAAGAACTAATAAGCACTATTGAACAGCTTCCCAGGAGAAAAGACAGCAGGACCAGGTGGGTTTCCCACTGAATTTTATATAACATTTGCAGACTTGCTGGTTCCTGTTCTTCTCCGTGTTTACAAGGACATCTTGAAACTCGGGAAAATGCCACACACCTTTTCAGTGGCCAATATAGCTCCATGCCTAAAGGCTGATAAGCCAGCAGAGGACCGTGCAAGCTACCGTCCTATCTCCCTGCTTAATTCCAATTTCAAAATAGTCTCAAACTCTGGCCAATAGATTGAACAACTGTATAGGGGACATTGTAGATGTTGACCAGGTGGGACTTATCCCCCAAAGGCTGGGCGCTGATAATGTCCGTAAAGCAGTGGATTTAATACACCAAATCACTATCTCTAAGGAAAATGCGGTGGTAGTCTCGATGGATGCGGGAAAAGCCTTTGATCGGATTGAATGCCGTTTTCTTTTTGAGACTTTCAGACATATGGGTTTTTCTGGAAATTTCATGACCTGCGTCTCGGTGATCTACCGAGAACCGACCTCGTAATTAATAATCAACGGTCGGCTATCTGAGGTCTTTACGCTACAAAGGGAGACGCACCAGGATTGCCCCTTATCCCCGCTTCTTTTTGACATTGCGTTGGAGGCTCTGGCATCGGCCATCTGCCAGGACGCGGATATAGAGGGTATTCAGGTAGGGAGTCATCAACATAAGATGGTTCTCTATGCAGACGATATGATTGTCTTCTTAACTAAACCCTCTCAATCCATCCCAAAGTTAATTAGGCTTATAAACCTGTTTGGCTCCTTGTCAGGCTACAAAAATTAATTATACTAAATCGTCAGCCATGGTATACAAAGGAACGCGGGACAAAGACCCCCTCCCTGAAGATAAAATACCTTTCAAAATAGATCAGCCCTCTATAAAATATTTGGGTATATCGCTATCAAAAAATCCTCTTAACTTAAGGATAACTTCCCTTACACATTGGAATACTTTAAAAAGGGTACGGACAGCTGGTCTAATCTGGCATGTTCTTGCTTTGGCAGGGTCAACCTATTTAAGATGTCGCTACTTCCAAAGTCGTTGTACAAACTTATAGTTTTACCAATAAAGATCCCACCTAAATTCTTTAGAGAGACCGAGAACTGGCTGAAACGCTGGGTATGGGGGGGAAAAGCAGCCTAGAATTAATCATAAGGTACTGAACGCACCCTGATGGAAGGCTGGGCTCAATTTTCTGGACATGCTCTTATACCATCGAGCTTCTGCTCAGAGTGATTAAGTACTAGTTCTTCAAACCCCGAGATGTAAAATGGGTAGACATTGAATCTCAAAGTCTAGAGGTTGATAACTGGCAGGAGGTAGTGACTTCTCTAACGCTGGTTAGGCCCGCCCTGAAACGGCAGCATCCTTTTGCCGGTCTTGCCTGGTCCCTTTGGAGGAAATGTGCGTTGAAAATAAGACACGGGGGGAGAGTGATCCCCTTTCTCTCCAATCGACTGCAAATCCCTCAGACGTGGGGGATGTGTGCAATCTCTGATACGGGCTTTAAGACAAAAAATGCATAGTATATGCCTGACAGCTGTTCCCGGGTGGCCCAGTTCAAAAGTAAGGACATGGAGGCGCTCTTGAGGTCCCCAATAGATCAGCTTCAATACAACTAGTTGTGTAGTGTTTTCACAGGAACAACAAAAAAAGAGGGAGGGCTATACCCGGCCAGCTAAGGAACTGGAGAGGGAGCTATTTGGTGCTTATACAATAAAAGGACTATATGGCGAATTGAAGGGTATCTGGCACACACCACATCTAAACTACATCCAAAAAATGGGAAAGATCTGCATCCCAAATAAGTACACAAATGCAATTATGGCAGCACATATAATTGCTGAAAAGCAAACGAAGGTATTGCTGAGACTACACCCTCTCGTATCTCAAATATGAATAGCTCTGCCTCGGCCCTGTGTTGGCAGGATTGTGGAGAAGTAGGTGACCTGTATCATTGTTTGTGGGGTTGTGTACACATACAAGAGTTCTGGGACAAAGTCTGGAGATTTGTTGGGGAGGCTACAGGTCTGGTCATACCTTTTAAAAAGGCAGAGATAACCTTCTCGGCCTTTATCCTAAGATACCGCTTCTGAAGGTTCATAAAGACACCTGTGTCCAGCTGTTTCTGGCAGGACTGAATGTCATCGCCAGAAATTGGAAACATAACAGAGCTCCAACAATGACTGAATGGTATAACCAAATATGTTATGTGATGACCATGGAGAAAGTTCTCGCAGACTCTGGTGGAAAATTGTAAGATTTCTACAGTACATGGTCAAGGAGCTTCACCCGTTTTGAAAAAAAAAAAGAGAGTTCTTTTTGGACCCAATCAATGACACAACACTCCTGCTGAACATTTGAGGAGTCTTGGGGATCCGGCTGAGGTATTGCAGTCACAGAATGGGGTCATGCATCAGCGCTTTGGGGGGGGGGATTGAGGGAGCAAGGGGGGGGGAAATAAAAACAAAATAAGGTAATGTAAGACAGCTAAGTATGTGGTACATTAGTTCCGCGCTGGAAATAGGGACTCAAGATGTATATGCAATGTTGTAATCTTGAACAGGGTAAAATGTAAAGTTTTCTTTTATATGTATTTTATATGTCAGTGTCTCCTACGTGAGAACTTATTTGGCCTAGGCCGTAAATAAAAATTAATTAATTCAATCAATATTGAATACATAAAGCTGGCAATAAAAAATTGTTTTAAAAAAAAGAATACACCGATATTTAACACAACATTTAAAGCCATTTAAATGCAAGGTGTTAAATTATAAGCCTATTTAAGACATCTAGCAATTTTGTGCTGCAGCAGCTATAGAACGTTAAGGTAACCCTCTGTTGCAGAACAGCTTTCCTCCCCACCCAAAAAGCAGGAGGCGACAGTACTGCAATCTCTGGGGCAAGAGGGAGAACATAAGTGCCGTACTGGGTCAGACCAGTGGTCCATCAAGCCCAGCATCCTGTCTCCGACAGCGGTCAATCTTGGTCGCTTGGAAGAAGTATCCAACAGGTCATAAAGGGGAGATCCATTCCCTGTTCACTCCCAGAATTAAGAGCTTACATTCCCCAAACCTACATGGCTAATAGCTGCTAATGGACATCTTCTGGAAACAGATTCCACAACGGCATTGAGTGAAAAAATACTAGGCTCAACGTAACCCATTTCTTCAGCCTTTCCTCATCAGACTTGCTTTCCAAACCCTCTCACATCTTTGTTGCCCTCCTCTGAACCTGCTCCAGTTTGTCAAAGTCCTCCTTAAAATGAGGCACCCAACTGGACACAATACTCCTGGTGAGGTCTGACCGGTGTCGAAGTCAACTATTATGTCTGCCAACTTGGAGACCATGTTAATGCCGCCTAAAATTGCATTAGCCTTTTTTGCAGCAGCAAAAGGATATTGATATTTATTGAGAATAATTCTTAACAGAAAACAAAAAAACTATTTTTAACAAGTTTGATTTATAACCACAGTATCAAGCAACATGTTTTAGGGTCTGGATTCTCTCTGCAGGCATTAGGATTTCCTTTTGTCTCACTTCAAAGTTAGTTTGTGGTTTCTGCTCCCATTTTCCCTCTCTTTCCCTGACACTGACCTGATAAGCATTAAGGAATGTGTAGAAACAGATGGAAGGTAAGCATTCTGGCCCAAGACGCACACGTTTTGTAGCTTCCTTCATGTTCATTATTTTATCCAATTTATCGGAGTCTTTCAGTTCTGGAAGAGGAATCCTACAAGAGAAGAACACGTCTAATGAAGCAGAAACTTCTGAATATTGTGAACAGGGAAGGAAAAAAAGACAGCAAGGCCTGGACACGTACCAGAAAGAAAAATAGTAGGAGCAACGAACAAGGGACTACAACGACCAACTAACGAGAAGATAAAAGTAGAGCTGAAGCTAGTAGCAAATTTTGCACCCGGGGGTAATACCCACAATTTGGGGTTTCCTATCAGTTGCCCAATCGGTACATGCATACCTCAAATACAGTTATCGAGTAACCAACTTTCAGTTTACTGATCCATTCTGACTTACCGCGTAACCATTTTAGTGTCTTTCCAAATTTCCACGTCACCATCTTAGTTGTCATGCGCGCAGCCATGGCACCACCAATGGATGAATTGAGATTGACAGGATACAGTAACTTGGCAACTCAGTAAAATGGTGAAACAAGTCTGGAAAACTTGATAACACAGGTAACTCCTCCGGCACTAAATGGGGTCTATTTCGTGCATGATCCATCCGAGGTGGTTTGGGTACCACAATTTTAATGGTTATATCTGGTTTTGTTGGGTACCCACTTCAACTCTAGCTAAAAGATGTAGATATCTGCATGTAATCTAACTTAGAATGAAGGGGGAGGATAAGGGTGGCATTACTGTACAAATACTTAAGGTAAACCACAAAAGGTTACTTTTTTTTTTTTTTTTTAAAGTATTTTGAGAAAACTAATGGGGGATTTATTTATTTTTAGAAAAAAAGTCAAAACACATCCAAGCTTAAAATCAGAAAAGGCTTCCTCTACGGTGATGTCAACTGTGTTGTGGGCTACGTTTCCTCAAGGGAAACAATAAAGCCTCCATCATTAGGGCAATTTAAAACAAAAGCTATTCTAGAGGGAACAAAGCATCACTGGCTAGAAATGGACTATTCCTTACTAGTCACACACTACTTCAGGTGGGGCAGTTTGGAGTTAATCACTAGGTACCCGCATTTACCCCACTAGTGGCAATGAGAGACAGTGAACACAGGTTCCTAGTTACCACCACTCAGTAGTTAATTACCCTTTATTATTGTTACACGTGAACGTCTGTAATGGGCAACAGCTCTGCAGCTAGAGAGTGTCCGGTAGCTTACCACACACTTCCAAGCAGTGTCACATTCAGAATTCCCGCAGGGCACTGTACCTCTCAACTAAGATACAAACGAACGCTAAGCGATCAACTGATCATCTTCATCTCTAACGTCCAAGTTACCTGTTTTGTTGAGGAGCATTTGGGTCTTGTTTTTTACTTTTGGAGCCCATGCTGTCTTTTTTAGGTTTCTTCTTCTTCGGTTTCCCTTCCTCGTTCTCCCCTTCCTCATCTTCATCATCCAAAGGCACTTCAATCTCTGGTTCTTTTAATAAGCCGAAGAAAACCTGTAGCCAGCAAAGGAAGTATACGTATGTAACAAAACCCCTCATGCTAGTGAGGATCTGATTCGGAGAACTTTTAAACACTCTAAATTCTGTCACATGACCTCTTTGCGCTACCATGAAAGTGCGATCACCGCAGCCCAAGTAAAATTTGGTTAACAAAAGTTAATTTGTGCAATACCTAGCGAAGTACTGTCCCCCAAAGTACAGGAGGGGAAGCAATGACCACTGTTCCTTCAGGGCCAGGCTAGGATAGAAAGCCGTGACCAAGTACCTGTGGCCACTGTATTTTCCTCATAGGCGCCTGTTGCAAATGGCTCTTAGCCCCCCCACAAGAAATAGGGACAACATGGAAGTCTTGAGGGGATGCCAACAAGGCGGCAAGTTTATTGTAAAGACAAGGCTGGGAGATATGGTGCTACAGACCAAGTCTGGAAATCCAGCGTCACACACAAGGAGAAAGAGAAAGGAAGTTACAAGTGAGGAGTTTCCAGTCGGTCACTTTTATCTACAAGCGAGGACGCGTAAAAATGCATCATTACGGAGCTTACAAACAGGATAATGAAATATGTAATGAATATAGTGAGAAGAAATTATATAAAAATGTTTATAGAACTTGTCAGTTGAGTGACAAGTACAACATGAATTTCACAAACCTAGCTTTGTTTCAGTGATCCATCCTTGGATACCCAGACTAAGTAACTCTTAGAAGGTTGAAGCCATGAACAGAGAATAAACTGGGGGGAGAGAGTACTTTCTCTCTCCTTTTCCCTTGAGCTAACGTCAACAGTGAGCCAACAAATCTGCTGACTCACTGAACAGATCTAGAGCAGAGGGGAAACAGGTGATGAGCTTAGTTCTCTGAGCTAAGAGCTGCTCTTTCAAGTGTCCTAGAGAGGGGGGGTGGGGTCTGTTCCCTACAGCTGCAATGGGGAACACACCGTGAACACAGGTCCCTGGCCATGACTCATGGGTTTCAGGGTCGTGGGTCCAATGTGTTTCCACTACCCCACTCTGCCAGTCCATTAACTGTAGGAGGTAACGCATTCAACACAAGCTCCTTATCTTCATGGCCTTGCTTCCACCAACCCCATCTCTCTCTGCTTTAGTATCCCGCAATATTCCTGCCCAGGAGCTTTGCTCCTCCGCTGCCCCCCACCCTCACCTGCTCCTCTAAATGCCTTCGCCCCTTCTCTCTTGCTGCCCCCCATGCCTGGAATTCCCTCCCTGGATACATTCGTTCTGCTCCCTCCTGAAAACCTACCTCTTCCATCAGGCTTTCCCTGGCTCATCATCGTGAGTGATAAGAATCTCCTCCTCCATGTCATTAAGTTAAGCACGTTCACCTGTGACCTCGTAAATGTATCCGTCTCTCCTGATGTTCACCTCTATTCCCCGCCCCCTTCCTTGTCTCAGACTGTAAGCCCCTTGGGCTTGTCTGTAACTACTGATTGTACAGTGCCAGATACACTGCTGGTGATATAGAAATAGTAAACTTCAGTTGAGCTGATATCAGTACTAAGATCAACTACTTAAGCTATACATACAGAGAGAGAGAGAGAGAGAGACCTGCCTAACCGAGTAAAACCAGTGGTTCATCTCAGCCCAGTATTGTCACAACCTCACATGGCAGCAGGGTTTCAAATCCGGTTCTCCAGGATCCCCAGCAGAGGCCTCACCCAAGCATGCTACCCGAGACCCTCCAGGATTCCCAGCAGAGGCCTCACCCAGGCGTGCTACCTGAGACCCTGAATCAGAGATGCCGGGGATTGAACTTGGAATCTTATTAATGCAAAGCATGCACTCTACCACCTGAACCACAGCACTGAATCAACTTCTTTTCCCCTGTTCAGAATCACCTGGCTTTATCATCCCAGGTATGCCATCAATTGAGCCCTCAGAAGTCAAAGATTCTTAAGCCAAGTAAAGCAAATTGTCAATGATGTCCAAGTTGACACAGTGACATTATTAACAAAGCCTAATAGGATTAGCCTCTTACCTTTGCTTTATTAGCTTCTCGTTTTGCCTCCCCCGCCAAGCTCCCCACCATAGCATCGATCTGTTGTTTACTGCGTGGCATTCCATCAAAGATGTCGATGTAAAGATGCTCTTGAACTATGTTCCAGATTTGATTGTTCTGCTTTTCCTGAAGATGCCTCTTCAAAAGTTGGTAAGAGTCACGGGAAATACGCAGTACAAACTTGCTTGTTCGGAAATCCAACATGGTCTCGTTTCCTTTCATATGCTCCTTTTTGGTTAAGCTAGATAATACTCGCAAGTCATCATGGTAATAACACTCCTGGTCCCCGTAAAACCTAGTGGAATATGGTGTTGAAGAGCCAGTTTAAGGCCAGAGAGGTGCTTCATTAACGATATGGCCTTATAAACACTCGTGAGTTGAATACTGTCAGCAATGCATCTTATTAGCAAATAATGTACAACTGTATAAAATCTTATCCCAACACACTTAGGGCATGATCCAGCTCCCATTGAAGTCAATGGCTAAACTCCCAGTGACGTGTATGGAGCTGGATTGTGCTTTTAAACTATTTATACACACGAATCATTTCACAGACGAAACACAAACGCCTTTATGGTAGGATGTCACAGTTGTTACAGAACAAAGCAATGCTACTCAATAGTTTAGGACAGAAGTAAAAAAACCTCTAAAACTGAAAGGATAGTTCTAAGTAGTCAGTTTGTTATCCATATTGGAATCTGCCCGAGTCATGGGGAAAACATACCAACTCAGATCCAGGAGGTCTTTAATGACCACGTTAGCATTTCTCGTCTGAGCTGAACTGGACTAAATGTACTGAAAATGATTTTTAAAACAGTGTAGTTTTTATATTAATACTGTCCAATTTAACATAGGAATGCTTCACATTTTAAAAATAAAACTGGTCAAAACATTGTACTGACTTGGCAGATACAATCTGTGGCTTAGAACACTGCAGTTGAGATTCCAAAACTAGTTTTGACCTCCAGTATAAAGGACTGTGAAGACAGATAAGTTTAAGATAGTTTAGTTAGACATTTCTGCTTCCGGCTTCATCAGTAACAGTTGATTTTAAATGAGGTCCTGTAAGCCAAGGTGACAGTTCTAAGAACACTGAGGATGGAGAGAGTTCTCAGGTAGGTGACATCTGATATGTGGTACATCTGTACAGAAAACCCACTGATGCTCATCTTTACTTAAACTGGAGCCCTTGCCATCCTAGACACACACAAAAAAGCCATTGTTTATAACTTGGCTCTTCGGATTAGACGTATCTGAAGCAACAATGTTAGTTACCTCCAACCAACCAAAGAACTCAAAGAGCTAACAGAGGATATCCTCCCTGTGTCATTGATTATAACATCCACCGAGCATCTATCCAAACTAAAGAATCCAAATCCCTCCTCCACAAAGGTGAGACAAATACTTACAAGGAACACCGCGTCCTTTTTGTGGTAGACTTTCATCCAGCATCTCCTAAGTATCACCTGGCAATTAAGGAGACCTACCCCTTAGTAGCTAATTCACTATGTCTTAAAAAAGCCATCAGTCATCCTCCTTTGGTTGCCTTTCACCAACCTCCAAATCTACGTAAATTACTTGTCAGATCTGAACTAAAATCGCCTGTTAGTAACCCTGGATCACATCACTGTGAACCCAAACATTGCATCACCGGTACCATTCTGAAAGAAATGGCCACGTTCAAAAGCAGAACTGGTAGGACCTATTACATCAAACAGATCACCACGTGCAAGTCTAGCAATGTAATATACGTGATAGAATGCAAACGCTCTGGATGCCACAAGCAGTATGTTGGGAAAGCAGCCATGGACCTCCGTACCCGCTTCAGAAACCATGAATCAGCTATCGTGACAAAGAAGCTGGAAGAACCTGTTGCAAGACACTTTAATTCAGCAAATCACACCCTCTCTGACTTAGAAATCTTTCCAATAGAAAAACCATCCAACCCCAAGTTGCTAGAAGCTAGAGAAAATCTCTGGATTTACAGGCCTGACACCCAATGGTCTCAACTTAGAGGATAATACGTGAACTTATATTTTCTTGTATTGTCATTCCAGCAACCACATATCAGATGTCACCTACCTAAGAACTCTCTCCATCCTCAGTGTTCTTAGAACTGTCACCTTGGCTTAGTACCTCACTTAAAAACCAACTGTGTTACTAATGAAAGCGGAAGTCAAAATGTCTAACTAAACTATCTTAAACTTATTTCTGTTTTCATAGTCATTTATTCTTATACTTAGTTATTATTATTTATTTTTTTAAATCAAGCTTAATTTATGGCTAGTTTTCCAAGACAGCTGCTTAAAACATTTGTAAGCATCTGAAATTACAAGTTAGGAACGTAAAAAAAATGTGTAAATAAAAAAAATAATCTTGCAGTTATATCTCAATATTAGATACAAGTACTTTGAATAAAGCTGGCTACTGGGGAAATAAGCATGTCTTACCTGGGTTATATTGGTATCTAAAGCCTATAATGACTCTGCATCCACCAATGGTCTCTTAGAGAGGACCTATAGCCAATGCCAGCCTAACTACAGAGATGAGTAAAAAATAAAATTAAACCAGCATGAGGTGCTGTGCCCCCATACAATGAACTGGGTAAAGACCACTACAAAACTTTCCCTCTGTAGCTCTTGGAGGGGATGAGGGGGGGGGGGGGGGGGGGGGAAGCATGCAAAAAATGCAAGTGCATGAATGTAATGCATTACCTTTCAAAGAAAGACTTGGCTTCACTTTCGTGCCCATTGTAGACCAATTCCAAATACATGTGTACAAAGAGAGGATAGAACAGCTGAGATAATTCAGCTCGATGACAGTCCAGCGCGCACTCGATGAAGTGTTTCAGTCCACTGTAGTATTCCTCGTAGAGGGCTGGGTCTCCTTGCTGATTGTAGGCCGACAACACCGCACTAACATCTGGCTGATCTTCTACAGAAAAGCGTTGCTCAACTGCAAACATTTCATGGCATACATTAGAAGCAGAGTTTGCTCTTAACTAAGGCTAAATTTTAAGAGAAAAAAATCACACCCAACCTGTAACCCAGTGCCAATGTTTTTACACTACTTTAACATTTTATCTGCTTCAACCTGTCAAATGAATTTAAGGCTTAATTTTACTCAAAATATAAGCTACTTTAAAAAGATTCATCACTGGCAGTGCTGAAAACAGATGAGAGCATAATCAATGTAACTAAAGAAAAATGACATACTATATAGGAGGGATGGCGCCAAATGAGGCCCGCAGCTGGTTTTTGTGTGGCCCCTTTATCCTGTTCCTACCCCCAAACATTGAGAAACTGAGCTCAGAGTAAGTGAGCAGAGATGAGGGCACGCACACACGGAGAGGGGAGAGATCCGTAGCACAGATCCATGATCTGGATGCTTGTTTTCCTGAGTGCACGCCTTAAATGCTCCCACCCCCAATTTCTAGGAGGCCTTTGGAGCCTTTACTAATTTTCCAAGTGGCCCCTGGGAAGGAAAAGGTTCCCTACCCCCACACTATACAGGTGCAAATATTTCTCCGCTGCTGCATGGTTCGGTTCTCAGTAACAACCTTGATTCTGCTTCACAGACTGCTGTGATCCCACAGAGCTAGCAGTGCTCCTTATACAACACTACCTTACTAGTGACTATTAAGACCAGTTCTAGGTTTCTGTCCTAATATTCAAAGCCACCCAAGAGATCTCTTTCCCTGTGATGAGCCCCCCCAATAATGACTACTTTCCAAAAGAATAGGAGGGAAAGATTTGCAAGTCCAGGAGACAGAAGTTTCACAAGATCTAAAAAAATATACCTGGAACTCTAGTCTGAAAGTGCTTCAAGGCCACTTGGGAAGTTAAACGTAAGAGGAACTCTAGGGTGCCTGGATAACTATGGCCACGAGACCTGGGCGGTGGGTGGGGCAACTTCCGTGAGCCCAAAATCATGGCAGGAAAGATTTGGCAGGGCCCAAAATCATGGCAGGGCCCACGTCTATTTCTATGTTCTGTACAGCGCCAAGTACATGACCGGCGCTATATAAATGTTTATAATAATAATAATAATAATAATAATAATTTATATTTGAATGTATACGCCACCTTCCCCAGAGGATATGGGGAGCTTACCATAAAACACACTGANGGGGGGGGGGGGGGGGGGGGGCATGCCTCTCCCTCCCACTTTAGATGCCTTGCCCCTTGGGGGGGCACCCGCTTTTCACTTTAGCCACCTCACCCCTTTAGATAAGCAGTCGTCCCCCCCCACACACACAGATGTCTCACCCCTTTGGGAGCCCACCCCACCCCACTCTCCCTCCTCCCTCTGGGGGCACGCCTTCCCCCCACACAGGCGACAGGCACCCCGTTTGGGGGCAGCCCCCCACACACACACTTTAGACACCTCACCCCTTTTGGTGGGTACACCCCCTTCCCAGACGCCTCGCCCCATTCGGGGGCCCATCCCCCCACACACCCCTTCCCCTTCCCAGACGCCTCGCCCCATTCGGGGGCCCATCCCCCCACACACCCCTTCCCCTTCCCAGACGCCTCGCCCCGTTTGGGGGCGCCCCACGGCCCTCACCTTTCCCGGGAGGAGCCACCGCCGCCCCGGGCGGGAGGGAGGAGGCCGCGCCGGGCAGGTGGTTGCTGCCCGGCTGGGCGGGTGCGGCGACCCGGCTGAGCAGCGCTGCCTCGGCCCCCCCTGACTCGGCCGTCCCGTCCCCGCCGGGGGTGCCGTGGGCCCCGGCCGGGCCAAGCTCCTCGCCGAGCAGCCGGGCCTCCTGCTTGAGGATCTCCTCGGACTCGCGCAGATTGTTGCGGCGCAGAAACTGCAGCACGGCCACCAGCGTCTGCCGGTCGGCGGGGAGCGGGGCCGCGGCCGGAGCTGGGGGAGCGGCGGCGGCGGCCGGGGAAGGCGGCGCCTTGGAGACCCCGGACTCGGCCGCGCTGCCCGGAGCCGGCGGGGCTGCCGCTTCCCCGTCCGCCGCGGGGCTGCTGCTGCTGTTGTTGTTGTTGTTGGTGGTGGAGGAGGGAGGAGGAGGCGCGGCCGCGGGGGTCGCAGGCGGCGGCGGCGGGACGCTGCCATCAGGGTCTGGCTTCACCGAGACCGCCTCAGCCGGCTCCTCAGGCAGGGCCGCCATCTTGCAAACCCGTCATCCGGCCGCTTTTGCGACAGTCAGGGAAAGGGGGAACGCGCCAAAAGGAGGCCGAAGGGTTAGTTTTGCGACACTCCTGGCAAGGCTTTACGGCAGCATCCTTCATGCCGGAAGCTGTGGGCCTGGTCTACTGTTCCCCAAGCCAGGCTGTCTAGACTGACAAACTTATTACATATATAAGGGTTGTGTGAATACTGACACCCTTGCAACGGATGGGCATGCAGCGGGGCCAGGCGGATAATGCCACAACGGGAGGAAATCAGCCCTGAATGAGTATTTTGAATATAAATGTGGTGAATATCAAGTAATGCATCACTGGGTGTAATCCTGGCTCCATTAAAGCGAGTGGCAAAACTCTTCATTGACTTTTATGACAGAGGATTGCACCTTCTCTAACCACTTCAGCAGCGCAGTGCTTCTCTCTGCTCCTTTTCCCTAATTTTACTCCATTTAAGTCAATGGGAGTTTTGCCAGTAGAGTCAGGATTTGCCCCCTAGGCTTGTCGAAGTTTGTTCCGTTTGTGGAAAGCCTCCCTAGAGCTGAAGGGTTTTATTGGGAGGGGAAATATTTATTTAACACCTGCCCTTTTGACACTTATGGGGATGGTGTGACTACATTTCCCAGAATGCTCATGCCTTTTGCACATGTGCAGAGGCTCAGCCACAAGGTAGAACTTCAATTCCCAAAATGCTTCGCGATGCTAAGACGCAGGAGCTGTGACTTCCGCAGCGGGTTCAGGCGGGAACGAGAGGGAGTTGGAGAACTACATTTCCCGGCGTCCTCGCCTTGCTGCGCCTGCGTAGTAGGTGCGTGGGTTTAGTTCGCGCTTTTGCCCCCCCCCTCAGTCATGGATATAGATGGGGGCTCCGTGGTCTCGGGAAAGTCCGGTGAGGAGATGATGGAAACGGGGCTGGGGGAAGGGGAGGAGGCGATGGAAGTCGGGGAGGCCCCGGGCTGTTCTGGAGCTGGCTCCCTGCATCGGTTTCAGTTCGAGAAAGGAAGCCGCAGCCGCTCTGTGTCCAGCGGGGAAGGGGACGAGGAGGAGGAAGAACTCGAGGAAGAAGAGGAGGAGCTGGAGGGGGAGCCTGGGGGCAACTTCGGGGGGGAGAGAGAGCTGGACTCCGACAACGAGCACGAGGTAAATGACTCTTCCCCTCTCCCAGCATGCTCTGCGCCACTCCCTCAGGGGGTGTCACCCCTTCTCCCAGCATGCACTGCGCTATTCCTTCAGGGGGTGTCACCCCTTCTCCCAGTATGCTCTGCGCCACTCCCTCAGGGGGTGTCACCCCTTCTCCCAGCAGGCACTGCGCTATTCCTTCAGGGAGTGTCACCCCTTCTCCCAGCATGCCCTGCGCCACTCCCTCAGGGGACATCAGCATTGACTCCCAGCATGCACTGTGCTATTCCTTCAGGGGGTGTCACTCCCTCAGGGGGCATCAGCATTGACTCCCAGCATGCACTGTGCTGTTCCTTCAGGGGGTGTCACCTCTTCTCCCAGCATGCTCTGCGCCATCCCTGTGGGGCGTAGCCCTTGTCTCCCAGCATGCGTTTTGCCATTTCTGTGTGCTCCTCCACTCCCAACATGCACGGTGCCGTCCCCTCTGGGGTGGGGGGACGCCGCCCTCCTCTCAACACGCACGGTGCCGTCCCCTGGGGGGGGCACCGACCTCCTCTCCCAACATGCACGGTGCCGTCCCCTCTGGGGTGGGGGGACGCCGCCCTCCTCTCAACACGCACGGCGCCGTCCCCTGGGGGGGGCACCGACCTCCTCTCCCAACACGCAGGGCGCCGTCCCCTGGGGGGGGCACCGACCTCCTCTCCCAACACGCACGGCACTGTCCCCTCTGGGAGGGGCGCCACCCTCCTCCCCCAACATGCACGGCACCGTCCCCTCGAGGGGGGGCGCCACCCTCCTCTCCCAACATACACGGCACCGTCCCCTCAGGCATGTGCCAGCCTGCACTGTCTAGCTTGCTGGACATGCGCTCTTGTGAGAGCACCTCCCAGCATGCACTTGCCCATCCCTTCTCTCAGGAAGTGGCACCTCCCGGTGTGACCTGGTCTAAAGCACTCTGTGCAGGCCCTCTCTTGAAGCGTCCTCTCCCATGCCCTGGTCTAGCACATACTGCTCATGCCCTCTGGTGAGGCATCTCCTGGTGTGCTTTGGTCTTGCGTGTGCTGGGCATTCCCTCTTATGAATCCTCCTCTCCCAGCGTGTACCCTGGTCCCACTGGGCATATTCTCTCGTAAAGCATCACATCCTGGTGTGGCAACACCAGGATGCTTTTCCATCGGGCATTTTCTTCAAGCATGCGTGCAGTCGTTAGTAACATGCAGTGAGCTGTATCGCAGATGAGGCGTCCTCTTATGAGGTGGCATCTTCCAGCATCCACTCCTTTATTATTGCCAACAGGATGTGCCTACATCTCCCAGCTCAATGAGAACTGGCCCATGTCTCAGAAGGCACTGCTTGTCATCGGGCAGAGCATGCCGCACACTCATGGGTGACAGCAAGTCCTAGCATAGAATGGTCTGCCTTGAAGAATCTTTCACCCTGTATTGGGGGCTCCCTCTCCTCAGGGACTCTCTTCCCATGCAAAGCATGTGGCTGTAATCCCTCTGAAACTCGTAACTCTCATGCTTTGAGGCCATTTCATAGCATCCTGGAAAAATGCTAAATTCCATGGTCACGGGATCAATCATTGGCTTTGCTGAAGGAGACTGGTACTCGGGACACTTGCCTCTGGTTTTTGACAGACGTTATCGCAATGGCTTATTGTCCGTTCATGTTCTGGAGGCTATATCTGCAGCTCTCCATGCTGAAACGTACATCTAGAGAGGATGTAAAGACAGAACACGAGGAGGCTAGTGACCAAGCCTTCTAGGACTCTATCCCCACTGAAGGTTGCAAGAGAAGGAACGATTGGGTCTCTTACCTGGGAATTGTTCTTCTGTGGTTTATATGGGAGGATGGTTGGGACACTGGGTGTAGTTCCACCACACCACCACTAGGAGGCATTCGCAAGCTTCCAATGCTCTTGCACAAGACCGTCCCGCCGAAATCTCAGTTGTAAGAAGCTGAAAACTTCGGAAAACTGAACAAAGGCAAACTGACAGAACAAGAACGCAGAACAACAAGACAAAACAAACTCATAGACAACCTCCCTAACCTAGGAAGTGAGGCCGCCCCTAGAGGGCCTAGAAAATAGAGATGAACCCTTAAAGCGAACAAACATGTGAACTCGCCATAAAAACCCCAGATGTGACAGGACCCAAATTGTGCCAGACTTAGGCTCCCTCTGGGAGGGCCAACCATCCTCCCATATAAACCACAGAAGAACAATTCCCAGGTAAGTGACCCAGTTGTTCCTTCTATGGTTTATAGTCCGCATGGTCGGGACACTGGGAGGTTCATAGCAGTGTGAGCTCATTGAAGGCAGAGAGAAAATATGGGGGCGGGGGGGAGAGAGCCTAAGGCTGGACTGCAGAGAGACAGAGCCCAGAGAGGCTACACAGAATCAGGTGGCAACACCCTCTGGAGTACCCTGCAGCCAAAAGCTGCCTCTGCAGAGTCAAAAAGGAATGTCCGAGGAACCGATCGTGACCGTCTGGCCTTCCGGCAGTATCGGCGGATCTTGTGTTGCCTGTCCTCTGGTATAAACACCCTGTGCCTCGCTGCGTCTAGGATTATCCCCAGATGGAGAATGCGCCGAGTGGGAGGCAGCTGGCTTTTCTCCCTGCTGATCACGAAGCCATGATACTGAAGGTATGAAAGGGTGGTTTGCACGTGTGACATGGCCTCCTCCTTCGAGTTGCCTCATATCAGCAGATCGTCCAGATACGGGAAAACTGCGCTCTTTTGGAGCCTCAGGTTGGCCACTAGGGGAATCAACACCTTGGCGAAGGTACAGGGAGAATGGTGGAACATGGTATTGTCAATTACATTCGTGGTAAAAGAAACGAAACCATCTCCTGTGGGCCGGAAGGATGGGCACATGCAAGTACGCGTCCTTCAGGTCCAGGGAAGTTAGCCACTGGTTGGGACGTATGGCCATGCAAATGGAGGCCACTGTCTCCATCTTGAATCGCTGATACTTCAGAGCCTTGTTCAGCCTCTTCAGGTCCAGAATTCCCCTGTGACCTGTCTTCTTTTGAACCAAGAAGACGACTGAATACAGTCCCATAAATCTTTCTGATGGTGGGACAGGCTCGATGGCTCGTAGATCCAGAAGCCTCTGGATCTCCACTAGCATCGCTGAATGTTTGATGGAGTTCCTGGACTTGGGAGAAGACCAGAAGGACTCCCTGGGGCGATGTGCAAACTCAGTGGAGTAGCCTCTGGCAACAGTGTCTTTCACCCATCTGTCGGAGGTGGATTGCTGCCACCTGTCTGAAAACCGTTGCAGCCTTCTCCCCAGGGCAATGGGTTTGAGAACAAGAGATGAAAGGGCGTCAGGAATCATGTTTCTTGGTCTGGGAAGGACCCCTCCTACCATGTGAAGGTTGTTGGTAGGGTCGGGGACGAAACCCTCTACCTCTTGACCCTCTGGCTCATGCCGAAAAGTTCCAGGGCTGGGAGGGACCATAGTCCCTATGTTGTCCAGAAAAGGACCTGTTGAAGGAACGAAAAAAGGATTTAGTAGATCGTAGCTGGCTAAGCGACGTTGTTTTCTCTTTGGCTGAGGCCGCCTGCCTGAGTGCCCTATCAAGAACCGAGCCAAAAAGCTTTGCTCCTTTGAACTGACTATTCACCAAGAGACTCCTGGCATGTGTATCCGCTCTCCAGGAACGGAGCCAAAGGCGCCTTCTGGCCGCCACATTAGCCGCCATGCCCCTGGCCGCCCACAGAACAGAGTCGAGGGAGGAGTCCACTAAAAAGGAATGAGCCATGGATATATCTTCCGCTAGCTTATCTGCTTCTGGCTCAGTCACTTCCTTGTCCTTGCTAATGTGAAACCATTTCAGGATAGCATACGACGCGTATGAGGCTGTAGTTGACATTCGCAGAAGATTGGAAAGGCACTTGAAGTTTCTTCGAAGGCCAGTCTCCACCCCTTTGTCTGTAGGATCTCTAGGCAATACATCGTCTTCGACGAGAAATACAGATTGCCTTGCCAGAGACACAGCTGCAGCGTCAGTCTTAGGCACCCCAAAGATAGTAGAGCAGGATCTATGGGACTCATGGCTCTGCCTGAGCCCTGGATAGCTTGACGGGCTTGGTAGGCTGCCTCCATTGCTCCTTTATGAGCCTCTCAAATTTATAATCGAGCCTGGAAACTCTAGACCCCGAGCTCAATCTGGGGAGGTAGTCCCTGTCAGAGTCAGACGACTCAGAAGAGTCTGTATCCCTCTTTGTGCTCTGTTTCTGCTTAATGCAGAGTACTCGCTCAGCTCTGCTCAGCATCTTGTGGACTTGAGGAAACGGGAGCTCCCTATCAAGATCCTTAGAGGAGTGGGGCAGGGTCTCCTCAGCCGGGACCGGTTCCCTGTCCTCGCCCGAGCCTAGTGTCTCCAGCTCCACGTCTGAACCTGAGGGCCTAGGCCCCGCCCTTTGGGAGCTGACTTTCTGTCGCTTGGTGTTTGGCTGGGGACGGGGAGGATGAAGAGGAGCTCAGGGACTCTGCCCCTGAGGACTGAGCCTGTCGAACCCCTTCGTTGTCGTCGTCCGAGGAGGAGGATCCCAATAGGGCATGAATCGAGCGGGGATGGGGGAGGTGTGGGCCCAGGAACTCTTGTGCTTGCCCTGGCCAAGCCGCTTGGACTGACCCTTGAATTTGAGTCGAGGGGGGCTGCCATAAGAGGAGTAGGCTCCGCTTCTCCGCCTTTTCCCTGTAGACCTGGCTGCTTGGGACTGCAGCTCTGGGAGGGTCCGCAGCATTTGCTGCATAGTCTCTAGCTGCCGTACGCCTGCCTGTACCTCATCAGTCTGGGAAACCGCTCCAGAAGATTGTGCATCGTCCTGTCGGTTTGCCGCCGCTTCAGGCTCCCGCTGCTGAGGCGGTGTGGGCTGGGCGCAGGATGAACCCCTCTGTGTCTTTGCAGCCTCTGCCATCGCTGAGGGCCCCCTCCAAAAGCTGCTTGGGTCTGTTCTTAGTCGGCCCGGCAGAAGGGAAAAGGGAGACCGCGCTGTGCCCGGGCAGTTCACACAAGCCGCAGCTGGCAGCAAAGCCTGAAGCCTCAGGCTTCCTGTGCTTTCTTCTTTACTTTCGTTATCTTCTTCTGTTTCTTTTCCCGGAGTGAAAAGAAAAAGCCTCCTGCTTGATGTGAGGCAGAGGAGATTTCGGCGGGAAGTTCTTGCGCAAGAGCATTGGAAGCTTGCAAACGCCTCCTAGTGGTGGTGTGGCGGAACTACACCCAATGTCCCGACCATCCTCCCGTATAAACCATAGAAGGAGTTGACTTGCACCCTGACATACCCCAGGGGAAGGAAGTTCTACAGCACTGGGGCAGCAGCTGAGAACGCTTTTGCTGCATGCCCTTGTATGAACCTGGCTGGGAAGTGGTACCTGCTAGAGGGTGCTTCTGGCAGATCACAGGGATCACGATGGGACATAATGGAAGAGGCAATCTTTCAGAACTGTTGGGCCCAAGCTGTTTAGGGTCTTAGAGGTCAAAACTGGCACCTTGAATTGTGTCCAAAAAGCTGCTGGGAGCCAGTGCAGACTCTGATGTACTCAGGGCCACCTGCCCCGAAAAGGAGGTAGGCTCCTGCATTCTGCAACTTCCAAACAGTCACCGAGGGCAGTCCCGTGTAGAGCGCGTGTAGAGTAGCCTCCATATAAAAGCGTGGATGACAATGGCCAGGTCCAAATTGGAAAGAAAGGGTCACTGCTCTTCACCACATGGAGTTGGTGAAAGACCCTTCTGGCTTCTGCATTGGATGTTCCATGCCCAGCAAAGGGTCTGGGAGCATTCCCAGGCTGCAGACCTGTACCATATAATGTAAGGAGTCCTCTGACAACTTACCTCTGGATGACTCTATAGCAGAATGCTTTTTACTCCATTGTCCAACTTTGGAAGGCCTGAGATCTAAATATCTGGGAAGGTGCCTGTTCCAGTTGCAGAAGGTCCCAGAATCTAAAATATTACGGACTGTCTTGAACCCAACTGCTTTAGATCTTACCAGGAAGGTGGCAGAATATGCGCGGTGGGTCATGCTACTAAGCCAGAGGACCCTAGGGGAAATCCCTAGGCTAGGGTACCCCCTAGGGCCTGAGGGGAAGGAAAGGATATTTGGTCTGACAATTACTAGTGGTATTGGGGTTATAAGTGCCTAGGGCCTAGAGGAGGTATGGCTGAATGAGAATTGGTTGTTTTTAAGTGTATTACTTGTATATTTCATGTGTACCTTGTTATTGCTCAAGTCCCCTTTATGTTTGTTTGAGGGGTAATACCTATGCCTAGAGGTAGCTTGTATACAAGGTTGTGTTTTCTTGCAATGGCCAAGGCCACACAATAAATTTGAATTTGGTTTTATTTGTGTGTATAGCAGAATGCTAGAGCCAATAAAGATCCTCTCCAGGTTAAGCTGTCCCAGGGTACGTTTATCTTGTGGTAAAGCACGCCAGGACACCTTGGGGTTAGAGCACACCCTTTTAAAGGTGTCATACAGGTTCCCTTTCAGGACAAGGATTGAGAGGTCATAAATGTAGCAGTTGTTCCATGAGAAATGTATGTGATTCTACCCATGAGCCTGAAAGCTAAAATTCATTCTTCATAAACTGTGTGCTGCTGAAATACTGATTTTTAGGTCCTTTCCAAACCCCCTGCATACGATTCAGAGCAGCAAAATACTCCCTCTTTGTGCCTTCAAGCTTTCCATTGCCTCCAAAGAAGCCGTTTCAAAACTGATTTCTGAGAGAAATAGAAATGTTTTTGTTTTGTTCTTTTGCTTAAAGATCAGCCTTACAAAATAGGACTGGCTTTTGGCGAGCTCTGTGCTTGAAGTGTTATTGCTGCTGTAGGCAACCATGGTGTAAATTAAGGAGCTGCATGCTGGCATAAGTCTTTCCTATACCAATGTGACTTGATATTATGAAATTTCTGAAACTGGAATGAGGAAACGTCTAAAACTTTTTTTGCTGTAACCTCTGTTTCAATTGTGTTTTCAGCGCACCATTAATATCTCCGAACTGACCCCGTATATCCTGTGTTCCATCTGCAAGGGTTACTTTATAGATGCCACAACCATTACAGAATGTCTTCATACATGTAAGTGTTATGTTGGGTTTTTGAATGTGTGTTGTTCCAGATTTGGAGAACAGTTGACTTGTGGGCAAGATTTTCATGTCCTCAGCATTTCTCTAGCACAGAGCAGTATGTTTTTTACTGCTTAATACACAATTAAATTGTGGAACTGGTTGCCAGAGGATTTGGTCAGGGCCAGTAATATAGCCGGGTTTAAAAAAGGATTGGATAAGTTCTCGGAGGAGAGGTTCATTAATGAGCCAGTGTGGTGTAGTGGTTGCACCAGGAGGCAGGGAGAGGCCCCGGTTCAAGACTTGCCTTACAGCTATGAACTCACTGGATCACCTTGGGCCAGTCACAGGTCTCTCAGCCTAACCGACCTCATTTGGTTGGTGTGATGATTAAGAGTTGTGTTAATTAGCTTGTTCATGTTACAGTTAATAAGCTAAACATTTGTAAGCCACCCTGAGTCTAAGGGATAGGGTGGAATAATAAATAACTATGTAGGTTGGGGGATGCAACCTCTGATTGTGAGAAGCTGGGAGTGAACAGCAGGGAATATATCGCTCCATTATGACCTGTTGCGTACTTCCCTGAAGCAACCTAGACTGGCCACTATCAGAGACTGGATGCTGGGCTAGATGGACTGTTAGTCTGACCCAGTCTGGCACAACGTATGTCCTTACTGCCACAAGACTGAACTCCCCTGTATAGTTTGGAAAGGCGGCTAGTCCATTAACAGAAACAATCGCTCATCCTGTTCTTACGACATGTCCTTTTGGGCTGTTGGCCCGTAGATACTTTTCCAGTCGTCTGTCAGAATGATTGAATTTTATATTTATCGGAGTGTAACCTCCAGCCCTGCTGGGTGAGGCTTAGCAGGATCATCCCCCTTTAATGTGGGCATGTCACTCAGGATACCCGTTACGAAGTGGAGTTTGTTTCTTCTTCAGACCAACAAAGTGCATAGTCCTATTGCAAAATAACACCGAAACCGTGCGCACTGAGTAAGTCTGGCATATAGCTCTCGCAGTAAGAGCAAGCCGTTTGCTTGGATCCCAGCTGAGCAAGCCTCCTTCACCGGGCTTCAGGCCTTACCCCTCTGGTTAACCTTTCTGTCCTAGGTAGGGTGGCCATACCTCCCCTTTAATACAGGACGTTTATGAAAAATACACGGTACAGGGCTGCATTGGTTCCAGTGCAGCCCTGCACCATGTATTTTTCATAAACGTCCTGTATTAAAGAGGAGGTATGGCCACCCTAGTCCTAAGCCAGTTTTCTGCACCTCCGGTTCAGTTCCTTGCTATGCAGAGGAGCTCTTTCACAGCTCCTTGCTGGAAGCAGACTGACTGACCTAGAGTTTACAGCTCTTCTATTCCTTTAAAGGGGTGTGGTCACAGTAGGCAGCCAGGTTCTCCTAAAGCAGGGGTGAGGAACCTCAGACCCCGGGGGCCAAATGTGGCTCTCAGCAAGTTTTTATGTGGCCCCTTTCCCGTGCCTGGATCTAGCTTCTAGATCCGGTCTCTACCCCCAAACACTGAAAAACTGAGCTCAGGGTAATGGGAAAGAGAGGAGGGCCTGCGCAGAAGGGATGGGGACAGATCCACAGCACAGATCCATGATCTGGGACCTCCTTTTCTTGAATAAACTCATTAAGCATCCCCGCACCCAAACCTCTACGTGGCCTTCGGAGCTCATACTCATTTTCAACGTGGCCCCCGGGACAGAAAAGCCCCCCCCCCCGTGTCTTAAAGGGACAGGTGCCCATCAGATCCTGGTTGACCCCTGAGGGGACATGCCCTGCAAAGACTTAGTCCTGCCAGGTTATGATGAACTATTATAATGTTAATTTGTGAGTTGATGTGAGCATTAAGTATTTGACTTAGAATGTTTGTTTCTTTGTTTATTTATTTATTTGTCACATTTATACCCCGCTTTTCTGCCACAGCACTCAAAAGCGGCTTACACAGTCAGATGGGCAAAGCAGAACGATATAATCTCCCAGGGCACGAACCTTATTCATCCAAGAGCACAAGAGAGTTACGCTTGCATAATTGTGTGCGGAAGTGCTGCACCACACTTAAGTGGGTGCCAGATCCTCATTTGCATTGAGAGAGATCCTTGTCCATCCCCATCTCTCCCTTGCACATACAAGCATCCCCCCCCCCCCCCAAAGCCCAGTGCTGCCTTTCTGCACGGTCAGACCACCCGGAAGAATGGCCCAGGTACGGGGGTGCTTCCTCGCTGCAGGCAGCAGCCTTGCAACCTTCGGGGTCTTGGCAGACCACGGGTTTTTGCAGGAGGAGGACCTCTACCTAGGTCCAAGCCCTGGCCTTTTAAGGCTAGTTCATCCAGAGATCTCTCCGAGGGAAGGGTGTTCAAAATAAACTTATTTCCCAAAGTTAGTAACAAAGTATTCAGTCCATATTCTTTCTCCCAGTTCTTCATATTTGACAACAAAGTATCCAGTCTCTTTTCTTCAAAACACAACCAATTAAACAGACTCTTCTCCTGTACTTGGGGGTTAATTTTTGACCAGCCCTCTCCCGCACCACCACCACCACCCCCAACAGATTTCCTGATGACCTGTCTTCCCCTGACACCTGGGCAGCTTTCTGTTCCGGAGCTGCAGGGTATACGTTTGAATAAATAGATAAAAGACTTATTATTAAAATTCTTGTCCATAGTCAGCTTAGCCAGTGTCAATGCTGCATTTGCAGGGCTCTAATTTCAAAGCTGGCACACTTATTGTTCTGAACTTCCCTCGTACGCTAGCTTTTCATCAGTAGTAAACTGTAAATGAAGAATGGTCAAGTTTACGTGTGTGTGTGTGTGTGTGTGTGTTTTTCCTGTGAGGCCAACCTAGAAGACGTGGTTTATTTAAGTGGCTGTGATGAGGTCATTGAAGATTGGGATTTAAAATCCAAGCCTAAAATGTTTACATCAAAATTTAAATTGAGCAATCTAGCTTAATTTGTTTTTGTACAGATTGTTCTTGGCTTGTGTTCTGGCTAATTGTGTTGAGTTAATAAGGCATTCTTTAGCTTTTCTGGTAATCATGTGATATTTTAAGCTTTGTTCAATTTTTTCTTTGCAGTCTGTAAAAGCTGTATTGTAAGACACTTTTACTACAGCAATAGATGTCCAAAATGCAACATTGTAGTGCATCAAACACAACCCCTTTATAATATCAGGTAAGAAGTAAACCTTCATTATGGCTATCCTTAGCTGATATAGAGTGAGAGACAACAATGTGCCTGGCACTGAACAGTTTTGATTAGACAGATCCTTGCCCCGTACAAGCTGGGCTCCCTTCAGCTGGAGGTCCTCTCTGCTGCAGTCCCACCCCACCCCACTGGGAAAGGAGGAGTTCCTTTTCTCAGCCTGCTCCCCTCTCACGCTGCAATGTCAAGGACCTCTACCATGTATAGGGAGGGGGCAATGTACTTTCCAGTCAGGTCTCTGACAGTCGTGAAGTTGGAAGTGCACAAGTTTAGCTTAGTTCCAAGGGGTGGAGGGGGATCCTGAAGGAGAAGAGAGTATAAGGAGAAGCCTCAGTGAATAATCTTGGGGGTAGGGATGGGGAGTGGGGTGAGAAGCTAGGCACCTGACAGAAGAGATGGGTTTTTTAGTAGAGATCTGAAAGTAAGGAGGTAGCAGAACACACCTGTTCAGAGTGAGTGAGTTCAGGTTATGGGGGGCAGCATAGGAGAAGAGGCAAAGGTAGTTCAGGGAGCAGGCAAACGTGGGGCAGATGAGGGTGGTAGCAGAGGAGGAGTGACGTTGCTGAGTGGGAACCTAATGGGAGATGATGGCAGAAAGACTGGGAAGAGCAAGGCTAGAAAAGCTTTGAAGGTGAAGATAAGGAGTTTGTATTGGATGGGAAGGGGGAGGCGGAGCCAGCGGACCAAACACAGATGGGGTTGAACATGATGGCAGCGGTGGGTGAGGCAGAGGACATGGCAAAGAAGTGTTGAGCGGGAGCGTCAAGTGGGACAGTGCGGGAGGCTAATAAGAAGGCAGTTTCAGTAGTCACGGCAAGAGAGATGGCTAAAGCATCGTTTTGTTTTTAAGGGGACACGAGTTTTAAAAACAGACCGCCGTATCTGAACTTTAGATTTTTGTGCTAAGGCAGCTGTGATTTCTCATGAGTATAGCTAAAAGTGCCTTTTGAAATGTAAATCACTTTTCACCGTTTTTGCACTTGATCTAAACCTTTCAGTTTGCACAATAAATTAGACAGGTCCCACGTTTCTCATCCCTTTTTATTTTGGGGTGCTCCCGCCACTATCCCAGTGCTGCACTGTGCAAGCTGTGGGCATGGTACAGCTGTGGCCAATTACACTTCGATTTCTCTCTTCCGTAGGCTGGACCGACAGTTACAAGACATAGTGTATAAATTAGTGGTCAATTTGGAGGAAAGTAAGTCCTCTCTTTTTTCATTTTATTATCATCCTGGTATTCTAAGAGAGCCCTGAGCTACCTAAGTTCTAGACGATCTGAAGATATATTAGGTTGCAATCCTAAATGTGCTTTATGCAGGGAGTCGACCAGTGGGTGTCTATTATTATTATTATTATTATTATTTGGATTTATATAGCACCAGCGATGTACCTGGCGCTTTACAAAGAATAAGACAGACACGGTCCCTGCCCGAGAGCTTACAATAGGATTGCACACTTATTAGTTTTGCATGTCTGTAATAAAACTTGACTAGGAACATTAATCACTGTATCTTGAGCTAATAAGTTGGTGTTGCGAACAGTCCATTAAATACTGTGAACTTTCTAACCAATAGAATGCAGATGATCCTCTATAATAGTAATGAAGATGCCAGTTATGATTCAGTAGTTAATTTATGTTGCTATCTGTACTTGAAACTTTGTTGCACCTGAAAGCAGCTGGGTTGTGGAGCTGAAGCTTCTCTTAGAAGGTTTGTGTGTGATGGGTAGTAAGGCACATGAATTAGACTGGTGCAAAGAGGAACATTGGCTTGATAACGGTTTGCGTGTCTAGTGATTAACTTAATAGGAAATATGATCAAAGAATTCTAGCCACAAGTTGACACTTATAAGGATGAAAATAACATGGTTCAAGTATTTTCTGATGAAATGTAGGTAAACGTTTTCCCTTCTGGGCCATCGCTTTAAAACTGGCATGATTAGCAGGCATCATGGATGATCAATTACAAACGGCTTTTGCTCCATTAGAACGCACTAGCTCCTCTGAAGTGTTTGCAGTAACTTAGTTCAAGAGTTTCTCAAAGCTCTTAGAGAAAAGAAGTTGTGTCTTAGGTGTGACTTAAGACTATACATGTAACGTTCGGCGTTAAAATTAACCACTGCTGGGCCTCTTTGCATAAATTCCTCTTGGAGTCCCGCTACGCTGTTTATGAAGCATATTATTTATTTATTCCGGTCTTTTCTACTCCGCCCCTCCTGCTCACAGAGCAGCCCGGGGCGGCCCACAAACACATAATAATAAATTAATAACAACAGCAAGCAAATAACATAGTTTAAAAATTCATTAAAATACTAAAAGGGCAGAACCCCCACCCTCCCAACACACACACACACACACACACACCCCACCGTACCTGTCTCCCTCTCCAAAGGCACCCAGCGGAACAGCCAGATTTTACGCTGTTTTCGGAAAGTATTTGGTTCTAGTATGATGCTCTCAAAGGGCTGCTGTCCTGTCAATGCCCGAGGAGCCTCTGCTTATGTTAATGAGGATTGTTTCAGTAAACGTTTATGCATTTTGGAGAAACCAGGCTCTAAAACAAGGGTGGGGAGCTTTCGCCCTCTTGTGTCAAGGTCTCTACACGCACTGGGCTCAAGCATCCTGCAGTGGAGGGGGCATGGCCACCAGCCGGGAAGCAGTTGGCAGCTGTCCGGCCTTTGGTGGCTCACAGCCCATAGACAGTGAGCCACCGCCGCACAGGGGCAGAGGGGAAGGCCTCCAGGGATCAGAGGTGGGCAGCTGCGGGCCACCCCTGCTCTAAAACCGACGTATATATTGTATTTGCCATGTGTGTGTGATTTTGTATTTGTTAAGTCTGACTTATTCTATATTGCATCTTTCTAGGAGAGAAAAAGCAAATGCATGATTTCTACAAAGAGAGAGGTCTAGAAGTACCCAAACCTGGTGAGTGTTGAATTACTTTGGGGAAGTACATACAATGTTAAAATTAGCTAACAAAAGTCTTACTGTGTTTCTTTTTGAAGTAGCAATTCCCTGTTGGAAAAATACGTTCCTGTTTTGTGATTGGTGCTGTTAATTCCAACTCTGTTAGAGTATACAGAAGGGGTGTGGATTTATTCGGTGTCCATCCAATTCAAGGCACTGATTCTGACCTATAAAGCCCTAGACAGCTTGGGCCCCAAATATCTGAAAGACCACCGTATCCCTCATGTCTCATCATGGCCCTCTCGCATCTTCCATCTGTCTGCCAAATTTCTACAACAAGGGCACGCAGAGAGGCGTTCTAAGTCCCCTTCGCCTAGATTTCCTAATCTCTCCACCTGGCCTGTACCTGCAAGAGAAGCCATGGCTGATTCAGTATCCCTCCCAACTATCCTACCCACTTCAACTTAATAATTAATTATTAAGTAACTTAATAATGACACTTATCGGTGTCCTTCAAATTTGTCAATAAAACAACAGATGGAGGAACCAGATTTATTTAAGCATTCAAAAAGCCTTTCATAAGAGGGTTTTGAAAGAAATTAAGTAGAGTGCATGCAAGAGAAGTATTGTTGTGAATCAAAACTGAGCTAAGAGACAGATCCTAGGAGGCAGCCAGTCCTGGCCATTGTTGGTGAGGGGCTATTGGAGTAAGAGGACCACTGAGTTGATTCAGTATGGCAACTCCTGGCTTTCTATGAGATCAATTAAAAGCCAGTAGCCTGTCCTGGTCTTCTCTGTGTTTGTGTTTGAAGTTTTAATCTCTCTAGAGCAAGGCCCCCTTTACTTTTGCATACCATACAGTGCTAAATAAACCATCTATGCTGTTTCACAAGCACTTTGTTAGGGTTTTAGCAGGTTACATTACATTATGATTGTTTTTCTTCAACCCAGGAAAGGTACATTAATTAAGTTTGTGGGTTTTTGTTTTGTTAAGAGATAAATAATTTATAGTGCAAGATCATTAAAGGCTTTCACATTCCACTATTGCAAGAGAGAACACACTGAATGGGAAATATGGCTATTGGTTCATTAAACAAAGCGTTCCGTTTTTATGGTACTAGTTCAGAAGAACACGCAGCAGTGAGCCAAATTATGCCTCTCTTTTCTTGGCTTGCTCATCTCTTACTGCAGTTAGCAGAGCAATTCTAGTTTTGTTTGTATTTTTTTACTTTGACGTTTTAGCTGCACCACAACTAGTCCCTATAAGCAGAGGAAGACCTCGAAAAGTCTTGGGATCCGTGTTCCGAATCCCGCCAGAACTGGATATGTCGCTTCTTCTGGAGTTCATTGGGTGAGTCAAAAGATCTGCAGTAGCTTGTGTAAAGAAATGTTTGAAATGTGAACGCTTGTGGCCTGCGGGAGGTCTGTAATGGGAACATGTAAATAGTGTTTGCCTTGTCTATGTGTGCCCATCATTACTAGAGTGTGAACATAGTTGCCGTGTCAGTCCTAAGAGTAAAAGAGGAAGACCGTGTAGCTTCGTGTATCCCCTGGGGAAGAGTCCTATGCTGGCTTGAAAGCTTGTACACTCTCACGAAGAAAAGTTGGTCCGATAAAGGAGATCATCTGAACGACTTTGTCTCCACCCCATCGATACTGGCTTTTATGGTACAAAGAAAGTATGTTTATTTTTATAAGCATTTATATAGCGCCAGCGATGTACCTGGCGCTTTACAAAAAACAAGATAGACGCGGTCCCTGCCCGAGAGCTTACAACCTAAAGACAGGGGGAGGGGAGACAGGGAAGGGGGAACAGAGGGAGAGACAAGGGATGCGACATTCATGAGGATGCGAGAACGCAGGTACACGTTCTTGGCTTAGTTACAGCCCTTGGTTCTTGTTTCCTCTCTCTTTAATAGCATGCAGGGTCTACCACAGTGCACTGCTGCATTGTTAAATTCATCAAATGTTGTTGCATGGTCTGACTCTTCAAAATAAGTGTGTGCTAAATTCTGACTTCAGCTTTTCATTGTAGAGATTGTAATGTATCAATACTTTCAATCTTTTTACCGCTTTTTTGTTGTTGAGAAAATGGGTAGTTCCAAAGAGGTGAGTCTACTCCAAATCCTATGGCTGGCAGGCTAGAAACAAAGACATCTTACTACTATAGTCCATGCTGTGTCTTGTAAAGTCTCAGCCCCCGAGCCTTCAAAGACTCCTGTGTATATTCCTATTGAAATCCTATATTATTTGGTATGAGAGCATCATTCTGTACCCATCATTTGCCAAAACCTGATATAGTATCCTGAAGGCAAGTTGCCAGCAAAGGAATTGAAAATGCAAGCTGGCACTTCTTGGTCTTTCAGGGAATGACGAAATGATACAATATTCACAGGGCAGTTCTGTGCTCATGTACAACAGCACGTAAAGATCAGTGGTCAGATTGCAAGAATAAAGTGGCATCAGTCTAATGTTAGATGCCTGAGGTCCTTTTTGTGGTTTGCCCTTTAGTAAACTCTTTTAGTTAAGCAGGATACATGTTACATACAGGGGCGGTGGGCCCTCTAGGGCGGGAGGAGCAATGCCCCTCCAGGGCTCCCCCGGCCAGCGGCAGCTGCCGCACCTTTAAAAGATTAAAAAAAACAAAAAAAACGCCCTGTCGGCATCACACTGAATGTGCAGAGCCACCTCGAAGAGCCTTGTTTAGAGAGGCAGAGACCTTCTGAAGGTTTCTGCCTCTCTAAACAAAGTTCTTTGAGGTGGCTCCGCACATTCTCACCCCCCCTCCCCCTCTTGAAGGCTTCCTAAGGAAGCCTGCAGGGTCAAAAGGGAGGCGTTCTCCCTTTATGCAGAGTGGGTGGCTACAAGCGCCGTCCATTCCACATAAAGGGACCCTGCAATGCAAGAGTGCCGCAGGGGGCACTCTTTCATTGCAGGGGGAAAGCTCATACGGGGCGCCCAATAGAGACGCCCCCGGTATGAACTAAGGTGCGCGCACGTCAGCAGCTCCCAGCCCCCTGCACAGGCTGGGTCCCAGGGAACTGCTGACGCACGTGCAGCTTTTAGCCTCCAAGAGTCCCTTCCTCCCTCCCTGCTCGATTCCAGCAGGGAGGGAGGAAGGGACTCAGGGAGGCTTAAGAGCTGGATGCAGTTCTCCCTAGTCCCTCCCTGGATGCAGGCGGTGGCGCTGAGGTCAGACAAGGAGAGGTTAGGACCCAGCCCCACCATCTTGGTAAGTAAATGGTGGGGGTGGGGGGAGTGCGGGTACATGGGGGGAGGGGG
>QEPC01008216.1:1097617-1149319 GCA_003113815.1 Sphenodon punctatus
TTTTTTTTTTTTTTTTGTCTTCCTTTGAAATATCTGGTATATCCTTACGTTCGTAGACCGTGTCTGCACTAGAGCTGAAACGAGTACCCGCAAAACCAGATATACCCGTCGAATTTCAGGTATCTGAATTGACCCAACAACGTCGGGTACTGATTGGTACCCGATTTCGACCTGGTTTCCGGTCCCCGATGTCCCGGAATGTCGACTTCTGCACTGATTTCTCTGTGTGTTTGTTTTCCGGTCCCATGTTTTGTGGTGGTGGTGTTTCCATCCCGATTCTTTGGTTTTCCATCCTAATTGTACCAATTAGTAATCAGAAAATTAAAAAAATCTGTACCAATGTTTCGAGTTGTCCAGGTACCCAATCAGTAATCATCGAGTAGCCCTGTGAAGTACTTGAAAATGCAGGTGTTGCCCTTGAGTAGCAAATCTGCTACCCGTCTAATCACAGAATAAATGTCCTGAATTGATTTCTACCGTGGTTTGTGGTGCTTTCTTAGCAATGATTAAGTGCCAAGATGCTCAAATTCCATAGACATGAGTATAGGACAGTGTTTTTTTGTTTTTTTTAACTACTGGAACTATCTTTGGTGCCCTTTGTTTGCAACATGATGAGATTTGTGGGATGTAGGGTTACGTTTCAAACAAAGACTTCAAAGTCATTATGCCTTAAATCACTTTTTACTCCTGAATCATTCACAAGCTGAGAGCTCTAAAGTGAAGTTGTTCAGGAGTCCGAAGAGAAGAATGTGCTCCTGGAAAAATGAGGAGTGCGGACTCCCCGTTTGCTTTTTAGTTCCAAGTAACTGTAGTGTGAACTCTTTACTTCGAAATAAAAAGAGATGGGTAACAGTTTGTCGTAACTATTAGGGACAATGTACTCCGAAGGATCTCTTTTATTGGACCAACTATTGTTGGTGGGAAAGTCCGGTAAAAGAGATCATTCAAACTACTTTGTCTCAATCTCTGTCACTCGGGAACAACGTGGCATCCGCACTCTCTATATGGAATGGAGACAAAGTAGTTCAGATGATCTCTTTTATTGGACCAACTTCTGTTGGTGAGACTATGCAAGCTTTTTGGCCACACAGAGCTCTTCCTCCAGTATGTAGCATATCAAGTCAGAAATCTACCTATATGTTTCTGGTAGACCTGTCCTGCATTTGCTCAGTTTATGTATTTCTGACTGGCTAAGCTACATGCCTGAGAAAGGGCCCTGCGTGGCTCCAAAGCGTGCACACCGATAAAAGAGATCACTTTAATTCTATCGACTCCATCCCTTTACACTTGGGACCAACATGGCAATCGCACTCTCTCTCTAGCTGACCATTACGGGAAATTGCAAAGTGACTACATCTGTTTGCAACTGCAATGAGAATGGTACCGCAGTGGAGACATTACTTTTGCTTTGAATTAAATCAAAGTCGTTATGAACAGTGTTAAACTGAAGTTAGAGCATGTCCTAGGAATGCTTGCTTTTCGTTTTAGATTTCCATTTCTGAGAGGAAATGTGTTAAAGGCTATGGAGGGCTTAATTTACAGAAATGCATCCGGGAAAAGGAGGAATAGGGGAAAAAAGACTTGTATAAAAGCAGATTATTCACATTCACTTTATTATTAGAAATTTAAAGGGAGGGAGCAAAGGAGGAGGATTTAAAATACGAGTAATGTGCCAGCAGTGCAGATTCTAATTAAGGTTTATTGATTTTAGTAGTTTGAGGAGGCAGCTTGGAGATTATTGACTGCGTTTCTTTTTTTTCTCTCTCTTTCAGATCTAACGAAGGCATGGGGAATTTTAAGGTGCGGATGTGACTTGAATTTATTTTCCTATATTTCATTTGCGTGATGAGCATAATCAGAGCCCCATTTAGTTTGGGAGGGTTCCCCCCTGCTTGAAGAGCGCATCTTGAAATACAAGCTGGAGTGTTTGCCCTGGAGTCTAGTATGCTTTAGAATCCATCGTTAAGAGGTGCGAGGAGAGATTTTACAAAAGCAGGTGTTTTAGCATGAGAGCAGAGTCTTATTTTCTGCTCTTTAATATGTTAATAATCTCTATATAGCGCCCCCCTGCCATGGCACTCGGAGCGCTTTACATATAACACAACTTCCTAATCCTCACAACCACCCTGTGACAGTTGGGCTGAGAGAATACACTGTGACTGGCCCAAGGTCACCCAGTGAGTTTCTGACTACGGGCGAGGCTTGAACCAGGGTCCCCCCCCCCCCCGACCTCCTGGTCTAAGTCCTGTGCACTTAGCCATTACACCACACTGGCTCTTACGTTGCTTCAACTCTTCCCTCCTTTATTTGGAATTCTACCCCAGTAGGAAACCATGCTGTAAAAGCAGTGTTAACAGACCGCCCACAGAGATCCTTTCCCCGATAGGAGATGGTGATGAGAGTTTGGTCCAGGGGTGGCCAGACTTAACATAGCATGTGATCCGCTTTAACTAAACATCAACCTCAGGTGACCTACCAGGACCTCCCTTGATGGCTCCGTTACTCCAGGCCAGGACCCGCTCCCACTGGTTCTCAGTTCTACAACACCCCAGCAACTGGCCTTGGGAATGGAAAGAAGTGCTTCCCTTTAGAGAGAGCCTTCCCTACTGTGCTGGAGGTGCTCGCCTAGCCTCTCCCCTGGAGACATTCACTGGGTGCTGGTCTAGCTCTCCTCTCAAAGAGCAATCTCCTGCGAACAGCTCGGGGCGGGTAACAAATTCAACATAAAACAATCTTAAAACCAATATATTAAAACAATCCATAAAAACACTACAATAAAACCGACTGGGATAATAATAAATAAATTAGGGTGGGGGAAGATAAAACACCCCCTAACCCACCCCACCCCCCTCTCCCCAAAGGCCTGAGCGAACAGCCAGGTTTTGCAAATTCACCGGAATGTCAGAAGGCTCGGGGCCAGGCGAGCTTCCTCCGGGAGGGAGTTCCAAAGGCGCGGCGACCAAGAATGCCCTCTCCATTGTGGCCCCCCGCTTAACACGGGTGACCTCCAAAAAGGCACCCCCAGCGGACCGAAGGAGCCGTTCTGGGGCGCGGAGGGCAAGACGGTCCCTGAGGTATGAGGGGCCCAGACCGTGAAGGGCCTTATAGATCAACACTAACACCTTGAACCTGGCTCGGCACGCTATCGGCAGCCAGTGCAGAGTCCAGAGCACAGGTGTAATATGCTCCCGACGGCCCGTCCCCGACAGGAGGCGAGTCGCCGCATTCTTCCCTAGCTGCAGCCTCTGAATATAAGTTGAGTCGCAAGTGCTTGCATAATAACTATCTTCCTTAAGGATTTTTCTGCAGTCTTATTAAATTTCTAAACTAGGCAGATGGATTTCCTAATGCATATTTTGGCTGTAAAGAAATCAAAGTGTAGGCACTGGACACACATTAAAAATAATCATATAGCTAAATGCATTCTTTGTATGTTAATGTGGTGCTAATTTACACCCAGAAACAATGCAAACCTCACTTCAATCTCAGCCATTCTCCAGGCTTCAGTGGGTTTTCCAAGTCTCGCAGTACAGGGGTTGGCAAAGTTTCCTACTCCCGAGAGCCACATCCATTTACCAGAATGGGGCCATCTGTGGCTCTAGAGCTAGTTTGCCCGCTTCTGTCATGGTACGTCACTGCATTTTACATTTCACTCTTTGACATCAGTAACATTTGTATTAATTTAATATTAAAAATGAAAGAGAGCTCCAATTGGGGACTGAGCTTTCGAGCTGCACACAGACCTACCCCACAGAGTCCTTGCTACTCGACATTCTGACTTTGTACTGATTGCAGGAGTTCCTGAAAGTGACATTAGTTAAAAGCAAAAGAGAAATTAAAATTACTAGGCTAATTTCACTATTGAAGCTGAGAATGGAATAGCTAGACTAATCAAATAATGAAGAGTGTCTTTTTAGCAAAATACTTTCATTTTTAATAGCATAAGGTGATTATTGTAACATAGCTGAGGAAACGGATTTTTAACATGTCTGTATTTACAGCTTCAAAAAGATACTGGTAACATTCCAGCTCAATGTCCACCAGAAGTATATGGGATAAAATATTCAAAAGCATTGAATTGATTGACAGGCATAAATCCTATTGATTTCCAGTGAGATGTAGAATCTTCAGTCCCTTTTGTAAATAAATGAAACTTGGGTTTTAAGGGAAATATTACCTGTAAGGTGAAATAGTAGCTGCATTTTTAAATCTGTGGCAAAACTCAATTGACTTCAGTGAATTCAGGGTTTTGCCCATAATGGGACTTCTCCAAACACAGAGGGTCAGATTCTAGTCTCTTGTGTTCTCACGGAGCACTCCCTCACTCCACAAGTGGTCCTATGGTTTGGATGGGACTGAGAGGTCTGTGGTTCCCCATTAAAGTCAGTGGGGGTTTGGAGGCTTTTGTGCCCTTAAAATGCAGTCCTAAAGTTAATGAGAACTAAACCATGAACTTCAAAGGAGTCAGAGTTTTGCTGTTGTTCATGAATAAAGTCCAGTTGGTCCTGAGAAATCTTTCTCAGCACCTCCATCACCCCTTTAAGATTCCTTCACAGACTTCCTCTCTCTGTCGCTTTCAATTTCCTTGTGTATTTCCGAAGTCTATGAAACTAGAACTAGGGAACATGCCATGAAACTAGCTGGCAGCGGATTTAAAACAACTAAAAGGAAGGGTTTTTTTCGCTCCGTGCACCATTAACTTCTGGAACCTGTTGCCAGAGCTATGGTCAAATCCAGTAGCATAGCTGGGTTTAAAAAAAGGATTGGGTAAGTTCTTGGAGAATAGGTCTATTAATGACTCTTAGCTGAGCAGGTTGAGACACACAACCTCTTGAGCTGGCTGTGAACAACAGGGAATGGATGACTCCATTAGGACCTGTTGCATGCTTCTCCAAAGCAACCATAAATGGTCGCTATCGGATGCAGAGTACTGGGCTTGATGGACCATTGGGTCCAATCCAGTATGGCACTTCTTAAAAACTGTATCCCTTGATGCCATTCTTATTCCATTCCACTCACTACTTCCATTGTCTACTTTCTTCTTCTTTTGAATCCTTCCTACACTGGTCTCTTATCAACAGTCTTTGGCCCTTGTTGACTCATCCTGCAATTTGCATGTGAGATTGTAGCGAGTGAGGCACAGGCGTCCATAATTCTGCTGCTTAAAAATCCAATTAGCCAGAAGAAAGTGAAATCAGCCCTATCACACTGAAAACAGCAGTCTGTTCTGCCTTTGTTCCTTTCCTCTGTGTCTGCACCCAAATCATCAGGCAGCACTTTGTCTGTGAAAGGAAAATCCATTCAAAAAGATTTTCAGGGAAGGATATGGAAATGTTTGAAAAGGATGTGATTAAAGCCTCAAAAACAGTCATGCATTCCACACGTGCACACATTTTCGCCTTAAAATTGTTTTGAGTTTCTAAGTGCTGAGCCAGCCACAGAACAACCCAGCTGTAAGTATCTAAAGCTGCTCTAGTCTGAGAATGCCAAATTAATTTGTTTTCCTGATATCGGTTTTGAAGCATAGACTGTGTTTATGAGCTTGCCCTACATTGGGGAGAGGTGGGGGAAGAGAGAGTCGCCTTTTGCGCTTCTAGTGGACAATGGTATGATCACTGAAAAAATTAACTAGCTATCAATATGTTGTCATGGAGTGCTGGAAGTGCAAATTCAAGACATGATCTTGCACCCACTGAATTCAGTAGAGGTATATTAAAATAAAAATCACAAATTCTCAAATAAACCAAATAAAATCTCCTAACTACTTACTGTATTAAAAAGAAACCAAGTAAAATCAATTAAGACCCCCTTCCCCTAACCCACAGCTCTCTAACCCTCTCCCTGCCTGGCAAATGTCTGCCCAAACAAAAAGGTCTTGCGTCACCTCCAGAAGATGAGCAGGCTCCGGCTTAGATGACTCTGCAAGCCCTTGCACATAGCGGCTTTCATTCAGCCCGCTTCTTTAGAAATGCTCTGAGAGAAATCCCATTCAATTTTTTTTTTATTATTTTTTTTAAGTTAAGGTGGTGGGGGGTGGGTTTTTTTTACCTTCATAGTTGTGAAGGAAAACTTGAAAACATGGCCAGATTGTAGTGCCATGCAGCAGTGTCTGCAGAGATTCTGAAATAATACCTCTCAGAGATGTGAAATACTCCATGCGTTTTCCAGGAGAAAAAACAGATCCCCTAGCCACCACCCAAAACAGTCTTGTGTCCAAGCGAAGACGCCTTGGTGCGAGAGCAGTGTCATGGAACTGGAGCTGTGGCGAGGGGAGGGGACAGAGTTCCAGGTTGTAGCTTGGGGCCTTGGAGCAGGTGGGTGGTAGAGGACCCTTCACAAGAACCCTTCGTATTATGAAATCCTGTGATGATGGCAATTCTCCCCACTTTTCCTATAGCCACTGGAAAAGAAGTTTGTGCGTGTTTCAGGGGAAGCCACAATTGGGCATGTGGAGAAGTTCCTCAGAAGAAAAATGGATCTCGATCCTGCTTGCCAGGTACGTTACAAAGCAAGGTACCTAGATTGTTTATTAATAATAATACTAATAATAATAATAATAATCACATGGCACCATCAAAGTGCTTGGCACTGAACAGTCATGATTAGCGAGGTCACTGCTGCGACGAGTTCACAATCTAGGATGGACAACAGATGGGAGAAAGGAACCTAGGAAGAGACCAGGTTACATTCAGAAAGCCGAGAGGTTGCAGGCACACCTTAGTTACAAGGAATGGAGGGGTATCCTGAAGGATAAGTTAGAATGAAAAGAAGAAAGGTTATACTGAGGGTTGGTTTTGTTTTCTCAGCAAGCCAGGGGTTTGATTGCTGCTGTTGCTAAGTACATCTTGAAAACAAGGAATTTCTGTTGCCTTGCCTTACAACGGCAGGTGAACAACCATAGGTGTTGTACTTAAGCAAGCAAACACAAACATATCCTTAAAAGTCATGATTCGGAATAAGTAGCAGGTAGTCATAATAGGTATGGCTTTGGCCATCAACTAGCGGCACACTTCAAACTGCATCTGCCCCCAATTTTCACTGACATTAACTAAATTGATTTTAATTTTTCTCTTTTGTTGTTTTGGTGCAAATGTATATCCGGACAAGACGTACAAGCTTGCATCAGAATAACCAGAGGGGAATTAAAATCAATTCATTTATATCAAAATGTGTACGCTGATCCTTATGTAATCTTATTATTACACATTGCCGCAGATGTGCTTTACAGAAAATAGAATCTGTTCAGCAAAACCCAAGATTGTTAAGGACATAAGTGCCATACGGGGTCAGACCAATGGTTCATTGGGCCCAGCATCCTGACTCCAACAGTGGCCGCTCTCAGTCGCTGCAGGTCAAAATAGAATTATCCATTCTCTGCTATTTACTGCTCCAAACAGTCAGAGCTTACTACCCCTCTCCAACTCGACAGCCATTTATGAACCTGTCTTCCAAGAACTTAAACCCAGATATGCTATTTGCCTTAACATCCTCCTCCTCCTCTGACAACAAGTTCCACAGGTTAATTGTACGCAGAGTGAAAAGTTACTTGCTTTCATTGCCCCAAAGTCTTCACCTACTAAAGGTGTAGATGGGATGGGGGAGAAAATGGCGTGTGGAAGATCATGGCAGATCTGTAGGCAGGAAAAGGGTTGAGTGGCTAGGTGTGTATTGGAAAAGATGTTCTGTGGGAGAAGGTCACCTTACAAAAAGAAGCTATACCTACAGTGAAGGTTTCTATAATTGTGGGGTGCAGAACAGGATTTTTTTCTATTTCTGGTGCAGAAAAATTTCACAGTCATTTAAATGAGTTGCAGTTGCGGAACTACAGCCCCATGCAACCGTCAGAAAATGGATTCCTACAGCTGAGAAGGCTGCAGGAGATTCACAATGCATAAATGATCCTTGTTGTTGATCCATGTGCAGCCCCTCCTCTCTTCGCTTCACTGGCTTCCCCTTCCTGAACGAATCCTGCACAAGCTCCTAGTCTTCACCTATAAAGCTCTTCATAACCTCGCTCCCCCCTACCTCTCTGCACTTATCGTCCTCCATACTCCAGCCTGTGCACTTCGCTCCTCTGTCCCTTCTCTCACCCTTCCACGCCTTCCCTGCTCTCCTAAGCGATTTCGTCCCATCTCACTTGCTGCCCCCCATGCCTGGAACTCCCTCCCTGTCCACATCCGCCTTGCACCCTCCCTTCATACCTTCAAATCTCTCCTTAAAACTCACCTCTTTCGCTCTGCTCTGTCTGACTCTTTATCCTACTGAGCCACTATTCCTATACCTATGATCGGTTTACCCTTATCCTTGCAACATGGACCTGCCTGCTGTCATTCTCATCGTAACCAAGCCAAGTACGTGCACCTGAGACCTCGCATCTTCATGAATGTTAGACTCCTTGTCTCTCCCTCTGTTCCCCTTCCTATGTCTCTTCCCCCAGCTCCTGTCTCTCAGATTGTAAGCCCTAGGGGCAGGGACTGTGTCTATTTTATTACTTTGTAAAGTGCTAGGTACACTGCTGGTGCTATATAAATGTTTGTTAATAATAATAATAATATAGGGTAACTAGAAAATCCAGCTGTTAGTGAGAGAAAGCAAATAGAAGAATCCTCTAAGTAACAGCCCAAGAATTATGCTTGAATTAGTTCTTGTATATGGGAGTGGAGAGGGTTCTCTTTTGAAGTAAAGCATGAGGGTTCCTCCCCCCAGCGCTAAGACTTTATTTCTGCTGCTTCCTGTCCCACAGGGACAATGCAAACAGGTTATGAATCATTCATCAGCCTGAAGAAACGGAGTTGAGTTTCCCAGTTATCTCTCTGGAAGTATATGCTTAGGTTCCTATTCTTGATGATGCTGATGAAGAAACTTCACTAACGAGGCACTGCCAATAAGTTTTCCTGGATGTGAAACTAAAGAATGGAAAATGATGAGAGGCGCCATTGTCTGGGCTCTGGCATTTAGAAGTGCCGAGCATTTAGAAGTGTCAGTGAAAGCTGCAGATGCTCCATGCCTTTCAAAATCAGGCCCTGGGGGTTCTCTTGGGCCAATCCTGTTCTATGATATTACTTCCAATTCTGCCTCTGTAAAATGTATCATGTAAAAAAGCGGTGGGGAAGCTGCAGCTGGCTTTTTTTGGGCGGGGGGGGGGCCTTTTTCTAGTTCACAAATTTGGCCCATGGATCCGGTTCCTTCAAGCGCTGAAAGAGAGCGCTATGGGGAAGGGAGCAGAGATCAGGGCATGCACTCAGGGACAGGAGTGGATCTGTGGCATAGATCAGAGGTGGGCAAAGCTGTCGAGTCCAAGAGTCTCATGCCAAAAACTTTCATATTGTCAAGAGCCACAAAACACGTTGCATCAATTGCGGCTTCCCCCAATCCCGGGGATGGAGCAATGGAGCTTCTTCCCCCAACATCTTCCCCTCACATCATGTGTCCTGGTAGTCTGGCATGTTAGAGCAGCAGCAATGGTGGAACAGGGCATGCTTCCTGTGCCCCCCTGGGACATTCCAGCAGCGGAAATAGCCACTCGACTTCTCTTGCACCTGGAGGAGCCGCAGTGACACGCCCCTAGGCAGCTGCTTGTAACGAGCCGCAGTACAGGTGTCCCAAGAGCCATGGCTCCTGAGCTGCCACCTCTGGCATAGATCCATGGTCTAGACCAGAGGCGGCTGAACTGTGGTTCGACAGCCGCATACATCTCTTGGACAGTTCAAATGTGTCTCTCGGCCAGAAGTGGTACCGGGACCTGCACTGCCTTAACGGCCCTACATCTTGCTTCATTGCACCCGAGTCTCTGCAGCTGAATTGCAGTTGCTGCTCAGAATCTAAGCAGCCAGGACCTCAGAGCAGCAGCTCCACCAACCAGTCACAAACAGGAGAGCCCGTGTGTGTGTTGTGGCTTTTGGTTATATGAGGATTTTGGCACGTGGCTCTTGCGGTTGAGAATTTTGGCCGCCTCTGATCTGGACCCTCCTCTTCCTAGCCTCCCCTGAGCACACCTCTTAAACATCCCTGCCCCCAACTTCTATCTTGTACTAATTTTCAAGGTGGCCCACAGGATAGAACCAACCTTCTCCACCCTTCTGCTGAGTTTCAGTGAGATATAGTGTATTTCCAATTACTGCGTCTTAAACTGCGTTCACAGCAAAGGAGATGCCATGCTTCATTCCAGGCGTCCTTGCATTTGTGTAGGGAGCAAGCTGATTGCTGGGTGAATGAAATCTTTGCAAGCTGTTCAACAGCAGTTTTCAGTTAGAATCTTGGCGCTATTACCGGGGGGGGGGGAATACACTTCCAAGACCTGACCAAGAAAACCCTTCACACGGCTTGGCTGGGAACTTAATACTGGTTCTAATTCCTTGGTTGGGTGGGAACACGGAGCTCGACCGAGTCGGTGCTCTCCTTCCGCACAAGGAGTGCACAAGGAGTGCACTTCCAAATACCTTTCCAGCTGCCCTCTGACAAGCTTGGGGCTTGCAGAGGCGACTGTGTACATTTCCCACCCGTCTTCTCTGCCTTCTGATAGGAAGGAAAAATGGGCAGGGAACATGCATCCCCACAATAAGAAATGCGCTTTCATGTTCAATTAAGCCATCTGTTTATCTCCTTTTTTAAAATGTTTTTTATTGTTCTTAAATACTGGCCTTGTCCAAATGGAAAGATTCAGCTATGGTATATTAATTGTCATCCACTGCCATGAACGTACAGCAGCTGCCTTTTGGCACAATTAATTCCTGACGAAATCTGAAACGAGTACCCACGTAAACAGGCAAACCCCATTGAATTTTCGACCTTCGACTTGACCCCAGCACCCCAATTGGGTACTAATCTTTGAGTGCCTGATGGGCCACCTAATGTCCTGGTTTATTGACATCAGTCCTGAAATACCAAATTCCGATACTGATTTTTGCCCTTTTTTTTCTAGTTTCCTTTCTGGCTTTTGCGATTTTCCCCTACTGATTAACCGGTCGATAAATCCGTAACAGTAATTCCTAAATTTTTTGGGGGGTAATCCGGTACCCGATTGTTGCCTGGGCAGCCCGCAGTGTACCTGGCACAGTACCCTGGGGTGAGGTGCCACCTGCTACAGGCCAGCTTTGCTCAGGGGTGCTCCAGAACATCCCAGAGCACCACGAGCGGAGCAGGCTGCCCGAACCTAGAGCACCGGTCCGGGGCAGAGCAGCGGTTTGTCTAAAGGGTGAACAGCCACTGCAGCTCTGCTCCCAACCACGGGTTGCCCCGACAACTCCTATAGAGCTGCGGGTGGCAGCCTAGAGCAGCTGCCGATCCACCCGCACTCTATGGTGTGGGGGAGGGGGGTGCAGGTGGTCTGCAGTGGCGGGCTTTGTTTAAACCTCCTGCCACCGGACCAGACCCGGTTGTAACCCCCCCCAGAGCAGACCTAGTGGGGCAGGGGGGGAGACCACCAGGTCTGTCCACCCACTGTGTCTGCAGCAATTGACAACAGGTGTGGAAAACAGCATCTTTGGTCCCCCTGTCAGCTGATGCTGAACTCTGCTCAGTGGAGAAAAATATTTTATTTTTTCAAAAAAGGGGACTTGGACTGATCAAGGTTTTTTATTAAAGTGACTGCTGCACTTGGTAAAACCTGTTTGTATTGGTCGTGTTCGACGACCTCGGTTGAAAGGCACTGTTGGGAGGTGAGGTGCTTTGCTCCAGGACGTTGTTAGATGGCAAGGAACTAGTCTACTCTGCCGCGGAAGGTAGGATTAGAAACCACGGCTCATGTTACAGAAAGGTAGATTCTAAATACGCTGCGTGCAGAAGATGCGCCTCTGAAAGCAGGTTCCTGTCTAATTCAACCCTCCTTGCTAATGTACCTGGGTAAACAGCCTCTGTCCCTGTGTACATTCTGTTCACATCATGCGAGGAAGTAGAGATTTGTCATTTTGTGCCCTAAGCTGCCATGGTTGTGCAAGGCTTTCAAGCAGCTCTAAAGGTCTCTCATGCTGTGAAAATACAGTTTGATTGCACTGTTTACTTATTTGGACAATGGCTTGTGGTTTCCGACTGACCGTCTTGCTCACTGACGAGTTTATGCTAATGACAGGCAGAAGGCTAGTTGTGTGTGTGTGTGTGTGTTTTAATTGGCATAGAATTATAGTGAGGTCCAACTACACTGTGGTCAGGTTTAGATGGAGAGACATGTGTTGCCTCCAGCTCTTTCTGCAGGGAGGGGGCATTGCTTGTGATGCATTTACGGGCCCGCATTTCTGAGCTCTTTGGCTTATTAGTTTCCACTGCCCTCTGATGATATACTCGGTTGGGTGTATATGAGAAAAGGGTCAAGTGTTGCACTGATTATATTTGGAAAAGCTCATCAGTATTTGCCTGCATTCTCCTACAGATGCTTCTGTATATCCAGTCCAACAAAACAGCACTAAGGTTGAAGTGTTGTGCATTTGTATGGCATTTTTTATTTAGTCCTTCCATGCTGTTCTATGGATCTTTCATATGGGCCGGCTGTGGTGGCAGCCTGGTCAGTAGAAGCATGTTCCAGGGATACTGCCGTATCATTGCTTTTGTAGCCATTCAGTTTCCATTTTGTAGAAGCTCATTAGGCCATCGCAGGCTTGTCATAATGAGTTGTGTTTAGGTGGTTGATGAAAGCAGCCCCTCTCCTGTGGCACAGTAACTCACTCTCTTAGAAAAAAATATTTGCACAAAGTGAATGTTGTAAAGCTAATCAATTTTAAGAGGGATTCTTACATTCTCTTACCACTTCTGCTTCTGATTTGCTGGGGGCAGACAATTAAATAATCTGAGCAGAATCTTGGAAGGACAAACACTGGGTATTGAACCTGTTTTCATCCAACGTTCGCTTACTGACATACAAGAAGCAGTCAAGAATTTTGTGCCACAACCTGTGCTCGGTTCCTTGCCCTTTCGGACCGGTAATAACCAGGAGGCATAAACACAATCCCTTTGGCATGAAGAATGGTTAACGACTCTCGGAAATCAAACTGCTTTGAAGGAAGGATTGGTGCAGCCTTTATATATATATATATATAAAGCACAAAGTGAATGTTGTAAAGCTAATCATATATATATATATATATATATATATATATATATATATATATATATATATATATATATATATATATATATAATATATATATATATATATATATATATATATATATATATACATACACACACACACCATTATTGCTTGCCCTTCGTTTAGTAAAATATTATTGCAGATGACCTCTTCCATTTTTGAGTAATCCTGTGCAGAAGGTTGTGGTGAGAGAACTCTTAGGGTAGACAACTCTAACCTTCTTGACTCTACTGCAGGGGTGGAGAACCTTATCCTCCCAGGGGCAGGGCTGGTGCCAGAGGTCAGCGAACTCAGACATCTGACAAGGGCCCACAGCCTTCAGGGGCCCCATCCCACTGGCTTCTGCTGCTCCCCCAAACCTGGGCAGCAGAAGGCTGCAGGCAGGGCACTGCTGCCCTCCCTGTTGCTTCTGTCTGCTGCCACCTCACTTCTCCCAGCTCCGCTTTGACCCACCCGGCCAGCCAGCACCAATCAATTGTCGGCTGCTTGGGCCGATGAACTGGCCGCAGTGCACGTATCCGCATCACATAGGCAAAGCCAGCGGAAGGCTCCATTCCTCCTCTTCACTTGTTCCTCCCCTTTCGCTGCATGCCAGAAGGGGCCAGGGAGACACCCTGATTCACTGCTCTGCTTCCTTCTCCACTTTCCGGGTGTGGGAATGCAGCGACAGCGCAGCCAAGGCATGTGGCACAGCTGTGTGTGAAGGCAAGACTGCGGAGTCACTAGCAAGCAAGCGAGCTCAGTGTGTACTACTGCCTGAGAGACACCAACCGTGAGGCAGAGGAAGTGGTATGGAAGAGAAGGCAACAGGTGAGCAGGAGACGCTGGCAGGCCCAGGCCCGGCCTCCGCACTGGCACAAGCAGCACAACGGGTGGCTGGAGCCAGGAGCCAAGGAGAGAGATGGAGAAGGGGGCTCTGCAGAGGTGAGGTGGAGGCGGACAGCGTCTTGCGGGCCTTGCGTCAGCGGCTGGAAAAGCCTAGTAGAGACTATCTCACGATAATTCAGCATGCAGGTCTTGTTCATGAAACCTCACACTGGCATGCACGTGTACACTGGCATTTGTATTAATTTAGATACAGGAGCACAAGTACTGCCTGTGCAACAGCTGCCTGCATCTCTGAGGATTAAAATCAGGCAGTCACTTTAGAATATTGGGTACATTTTTACCCCAGCCACCAATCAACGATCTAATCTTGTGGTTGATTTCAGAAGAGACTGTTCAGACTGGGCTGGTTGCTGTGGCCCAGGGGAACAGCATCCCATGAGGTGTGTGGTGTTGCTAATGCATCCAGGGGACACATGGAGAGCCTGGCAAATCCTCCCTCCCCTCCCCCCCAGCAAAAAACACTGGGGGGCTCAATCCTGACCTTTGGGGAAAGGGACATGGGGTCATCTTCAGTCAAGTGTATACTGCTGGGAGTCAAGGTAACAGAGCGTTGAGGAAAGAATTCCAAGGCAGGTGATGCTGAAAGGGAGGGGAGAAGTACTAAAGATGAGTAAGATCTTAGGTGTTGACTTCTAGAAGTCCGAAAGGCTGTGTCGATCAGAGTTAAAATGTTTAGAAACGGGTTGTTCTAGCTTCTTTGTAATGATAGCCCATTTGTGGTTTCTGAAACGTGTGTGAAGATCAGTAGTTGCTTTTCCAACGTACTGAATGTGGCATCTAGGGCGCTTGCATTCAGTAAGATACATGAACAACAAGGAGCAATAATCAACTTAACCCAAGGTATGCTGTCTTTCTACAAACTGAAATTACCAAGTGTCTTCTAACTATCGAACACCTTAAAGTATGCAAAACACTTACCATTATACCAAGAGGCCTTGAAATTAGCTGTGCACTAGCCACTCCAGAAGACATCCCACTAACTTTAGATTGGCACAGAAACAAACTTTCTGTGAACCGTTTTCTTCTATCTACACTTATCAAACAATATGTTCTTAAATTGAGGTTACTTAAAGAAGCTCTCTGAAACGAGTTCACACTTCACGAAAGCTGTTTGAATGACAGAGACTACAAACATCTCTTATCCCAAATAGACAAAACTAGACAGACAACCTTTATTAGGAAACTACTTTATTAAAAAGAAAAAAATCAAAAGGGACATACTAATATACCACCTTCCTCTCCTTCCCTTTAACTCCATACTCCAAGACAGCATTTACAAAGGTATCTTTATTTTATTTTTATAATCCACTTTCAAGATTGATATCACCAAAAAACACACTAGGAATAGAAGATTTAGAAGACCCGCTTATGTATCTTCAAAAAGCCTCAATAAGTCTAACATGGTCTCTGACCTTTCAGACGGCAGCATATCACAAAGTGAGATTAAACTTCTGTCTAGAGGACTCCACTTCTGCCCTATATCTAGAGAACACAATATCGCAAAGATGAAAAGTGATATCAAAACATTTGACCGTTGATGTAAATTAGCAGAATACTTTTATGACGATTCCAGTGACCACACCTTAACTTACCAGAAGGACCCTATTTCCAGTTTTCTTCCACCTAAGACCTGGACACCTCCTACCAACAGGAATCCTGTTTTAGAGACTTTCCTCCTGTCAGCGAATAGAAACATCACCATGCATGTACCTACACCTACTTATGGCAACCTATCTAAGGAAGAAAGGACCACCTTAACTACTCTCACAATTAAGAAGGGACATTATTATCGAACCTGCTAACAAAGGTGGAGCTGTGCTAGTACTTAATTCCCAGGATTACATTTCAAAAGACTTAAGACAACTTAATGACCTTAGCACTTACAAACCCCTCAAGAAGGACATCGCATCAGATCTTAATGACCCCATCTCCAAAATCATCCAAAGGTTTACAGATAAGGGACGTATTGACAAAGATATAGCCTCACTTCTCATCAATCCTTCTTCTTTACACGTATTGTCTGCCCCCTCATGCCTACGGCCTAACCCCACTTCTGGGTTGCCTAAAATCCACAAACCTTAGAACGCAGGACACTCCATTGTCTCAGGCAACAAGACAGCCACAGAAAGAATCTCTCTGTATATTGATTCACACCTACAAAATCTGCTCCAAAATCTTCCATCTTATATTAAAGACACTAATGATTTCCTATAGAAGATTGAAGTCTTGAATAAACAATACCAATTCAATTCAAACACCATACTGGTTACATTTAATGTTACATCACTATATACCAACATACCACACAATGATGGTATCCAGTCTTTGAACGATTGCCTCAACAATAGAACTTCTAAGGAAGCACCTACAGAGGTGATTACTGAACTAGCCAAACTGGTTTTTACTTGCAACAACTTCACCATAGACTAAAAACACTACTTGTAAATACATGGCCATGGGAACACATATGGCACCTTCGTATGCCAATTTATTCATGGTAAACCTGGAACAAACTATCCTCAAGAATACTAAACACAGACCCTAGTTTGGTGGCAATTTATTGATGTTATTTTTGTTATCTGGACCAGTGGCAAGGATAACTTAGACCGCTCCAAAGATGAGATCAACTCTGCTCATCCTAGTATTAAATTCACGTGGAATAGCACTACAGAAAACGCTCGCATTCCTTTTTTGGATGTTTTGCTGACTATTTACCAACACAGAATTATCACTGATCTATACAGTAAACCAACAGATGCCCATGTATATTTAGGTTGGAATTCATGCCATCCCAAACATGTAAAGAAGAATATCCTCTACAGCTTAGCCCTGAGAATTAAATGTATCTGTAACAACACCAATTACTTCAAAAAGAATCAACAAGCTCAAAGCACAGCTCTTTTGTAGGAGATATCCTCCACATGTTATTGACTATAACATCTACTGAGCATCTATTCTCACAAGGGACTCACTCCTCCCAAAACCTATGAGTGAAAATACTAAACAACAACGTATCCCTTTTTGTGCTTGACTTCCACCTGGCATCCCCTAATTTTCATCTGGCTATTAAGGAAAGCTATCCCTTGGTTGCCAACTCACTACATCTGGCTACATCTATTAACAAACCCCCTCTCATTGTCTTCCATCAACTTCCCAACCTTACGCAAATTGCTAATAAGAGCCCAAATTAAACCACCTATCCACAATCCAGGATCACACCGTTATAATTCTAGTCAGTGCATCACCTGCACCTACATGAGAGAGACTGCAACCTTTAAAAGCAGTGTAACCAGCAAGGCCTACTCCCCACATATTGTATTTTAAATTGTTTTAAAATTTTATATTGTTTTAAATGAATGTTGTTCACCGCCCCGGGCTGCCCTGTGGGCAGGAGGGGCAGGATATAAATTTTTTAAAAATAGAAAAAATCACCTGTAAATCCAGCTATCTCATATATGTTATTGAATGCAAATGCCCTAGATGCCATATTCAGTACGTTGGAAAGACGACGCATGTTTTAGAAACCATAAATCGGCTATCATCACAAAGAAGCTAGAACGACCCATTTCTAAACATTTTAACTCTGATTGACACAGCCTTTCGGACTTGATAATATTCCCCATAGAGAATCTGCTAATACAGTAGTCGCTAGAAGAAAGGGAGAACTTTTGGATATACAGACTCTGTACCCTTACACCCCAAGACCTCAACCTAGAAGTCAACACCTAAGATCTTCCTCATCTTTAGTACTTTTCCCCTCCCTTTCAGCATCACCTGCCTTGGAATTCTTCTTTCTCAGCACTCTGTTACCTTGGGTATTTTCAGACGTGATGAGATCACGCTCAACCACTGTGGATTCCCACCAGGCGAGAAAGATCTCATCACGTCTGAAGGGGGGAACGGAAGTTCCCCCCAGATGTTCACCCCCGTCAATCGCGGCCGGCCCCGATCATGTGGTAAATGTGATTCCCCGCCGCTATGAAGGGGCCCGTCCCGTCTGGACGGCTACCACAGCCCAGAATCCGCGGCAGGATTCCGGACTCTGGTCAATTCGGGCGGGCGCTGTAGCCACATTGGCCACGATGCCCGCCCGTCTCCCCAGAGCGCAGGCGGCAAGGGAGCATGGGGGGGAACCCCGTGCGGCCCACGTTGCATCGCGCAGCCCCTCCCTGATTCCCAGCCGGGATCAGCCGGCACGTCTGTTGGACGTGCCGGTGTGATCCCGGTAGGGAATCCCCGCGGTGATTCCATGCCAGGGCAACTAGTGCCCCGTCACGTCTGAAATCACCCCTTGACTCCCAGCAGCAGACACTTTAAATCCAACTGGTTACTGAAGAAGGCGGAAGCTGAAATGTTTAACTAAAAGTTTTTATTTACCGCTGTTTGGTCATTCACCTTTTGACCTATTTAATTACTAGTGATTGGCAGTATCTGTCAGGAGAAACATAGGTAAACACGTGTAACATGGGACTACATGTAGACTACAAGTCTGGTAAATATGTAATGCCAAAGATTCCACATGTATATAATGTTACAATACTTGTAGACTACAAGTCTGGTAAATATGCAATGCAAAAGGTTCCACATGTATGTAATGTTGAAATGGAGAACTGTAAAACTCAAATTAGGGCTTTGACACATCACCAAGCTACAGGAAATACAAAGAGATACCAAAATGTGTATTTGAGGGCTAGACAAATGGCCAGAGACATTTATATGTTAATGTAGGCTGACATTGCCTACGTGCAAACAGACACACAAAAACTGATAACAAGAACAAAAGGGAATTCAAGAAGCCTCGAAGAGTTTCCTCCAAGAGATATAAGGAGAAGTATCCCAGGGGGAAAAAAGAGATTCTTGCAAAGCTCTTCCAAAGCGACCTGGAGAGCTGATCTGCATTCGAAACGCCAGCCAGCAGCTAGGCTGGGAGAAACATGAACTGAGAGGAGGATTTTGCTCTCCAAGACCCCGTGCCCAGTCGTTTACACCAAAGGACTGAGAAAACCTATGGACATTGGTAGGGTAAAACTTTTACTTAGGAATTCAACCAGTATAAGTTAGGAATGCTTTATATTTACCTTTCATTTCTAATAACCACTCTGTATCAACTATCTTGCTTATGTAATCAATAAACTTACTTCTTATCTTTATGAAGAAGTCTCGGTGTCTAACATTGGAACACAAGTGAGCTACAAGAGCCCTCAAGCTCTTGCGAACCCAGAGAGCAAAAGTCTGTAAACGGGAAGGATCGGGCCCTTGTGTGACAAAGGAGTTTCATAGTGGCACACTTGAATTAGCCAAAGAGAGAAACTGATTCAAGAGAACTGTGCGCAAGGGAAACTGAGTCACTCAAACCCGGTAAAGTGGGGGGGTGCGGGCCCTCCAAACCCGTGACAGTATCCTTGTAGGATACTGTCTGTAGTCCCCTGTAAACTACTTGTCTGTAGTCCCGTTCAGTTGCTTTTAACATTGTTATATATATATATCCGTCTAATTAGAAAACTGTCTTTCTAATTTATACAAATACAGAGTTGTTAGGTCAGTTAAAGAGGGTTTTTAGTGTAGGAAGGGGTGGAGCTACAGGAGCAGGGGGTGGTGCTAGAGGAAGAGGTGGAGCAAGGGCATGGTTAGAGGAGGACTGGGTGGGGCAAAAGGGGGCCCCACTAATACTGTGTTGCCCAAGGGCCCACAAAGCCACCCCTCTGCCCAGGAGCCACTTCACAAATGGGTCCAAGCTCTTGAGGGCTGTGTAGAAGTTGGGTGTCTGGTGCTTAAGGGCTGCACTCAGGAAGAGAAGAGTCCAAATCATGGCTTTGCCCTATGAATCGATCCTATCTTTGCATGTATTCCTTCATCTGTGCTCCCTTACCCCGAGTTCAATGTTTCAGTGTTTCAGAGAAGAAACGTGATCTAGGGTCCCAATCCAAGAACCAAAAAGAAACCGCATGAAAGCCTGCCATGGGCTGCATTTTGCCCTTGAGCCTGATGTTCCCCGTTCCTGCTCCACTGTATGGAGGGAGGGGGGAGGGCTGCAAGGTTTGTATGTCTGAGGAGAAAGTTATATCAACTACGTGGTTTTCTCTCTCTCCTACAGCCTTGATACTCGGGTAGGATAGGAACTAGTCCTTTCCAGGTATATAAAACGCCCTATAGCCTTTTCCAGACCCAAATTCCACTTGACTGTCTGAAAGTATTGAGAGTTACATAGAAGATTCTATAAGGGGAAGGTGAGGTTTGCTGGGAATATGAAGAAATTGTAAGTTCACAGTGCGATATAATCTGTTGTTCAGTTTTGTTGTTATTAACATCAATGACTCCTCCCTGATTCGTGTAGGAGAAAAAGCATAAGCATCAAACTATCAGCTTCTTGCTACGGTCTGCAGAACCAAAGCTGATGGTCTGTTAGAGGAGCCTAGAGAGAGAGAGAGAGAGAGAGAGAGAGAGAGAGCATGTGTGCCAACAAAGATTAACAGGCTGATGGATTGTGTCTGTCTTGATTTTTTCCCAAGGCTGATTTTTTTTCCCCTGTCCCTTAATATCCTTAACAGCTCTGTCTTTATAGCTCTGATCTTGATGTCTGGCACTATTTAACCCCCACCAGCCCTTCTCTTACCTTACATACCTCGTTCCTTCATATCCTGTCTCCCTCTCTGCCACTCTCATATGTAAATTCCACATTCCCAAATCCTTTCTTACGAAATTTTACTTCACCTTAGCTGTTTCCCTTTTATCCCACATCTCTGTCCTCCTTAACAGCCCTGTTTTTATGTCTGGCACTCTTCTCCCTATCAAATAACACCACCACCACCACCCCAGTCATCTTGTCTTACCTAACCCCCCACCCTTTCCTGCCTCTTTTTATAGACTGCCCTGTATTTGCTCAGCGTATATATTTTTGACGCTGCGCTACATGCCTGAGGAAGGACCCTTTGCACCTCTAAAGCGGGCTTATTTCCTCCAACAGCAGCAGTTGGTCCAATAAAAGAGATCATTCAAATCACTTTGCATCCCTCACTATAAATCAGTGCAGACATATCTTTGGAGAAATCTGTCCATAAGAACATAGTCAGTACCATACGAGACCAATGGTCCTCTCAACTCTATCTCTCCACTCCTTCCCTCTCCCCCTCTGTTCAAACTCGTCTCACCAACTGTCTCTCCGATATCTCCGCCTGGATGTCTCAACGCCAACTCAAACTGAACATGGCGAAAACTGAACTCCTGATCTTCCCTCCCAATCCTTCCTCTTCCTCTTCCCTGTCAATTGCCATCAACGGGGTCTCCATCCTCCCTGTCCCCCAAGCTCGCAGCTTGGGCTTCATCTTCAACTTGTACCTTACCTTCAAACCCTACATTGACTCCGTGGCCAAATCCTGCCGCTTCTCCCTCCACAACATTGCTAAGATCTGCCCTTTTCTGTCTGTCTCCTCTGCCAAAACTCTCATCCACGCCCTAGTCATCTCACGCCTTGACTATTGTAACCTCCTCCTCACTGGCCTTCCCCGCTCCCACCTTTCTTCCCTCATCTCTGTTCAAAACTCTGCTGCCAGAATCATCCAGCTAGCCATCACTTTGATCATGTGCAGCCTCTCCTCTCTCCACTGGCTCCCCCTTCCTCCTTTTTTCTTTCTTTCTTTCTATTTATTGGCCGCCCCCTCATGCCTACAGCATCCCGGGGCGGCTCACAACAAAATAAAACAACAATAAAAACATATAAAAACATCATCACAATGAATAATTAAAACCCCACCCCATCCCAAAATTCCCCCCCTCCCCTCCCCTCCGAAGGCCTGGGCGAACAGCCAGGTCTTACAGGCTCGGCAAAAAGCCATCAGACCCGGGGCCAGACGAGCTTCCTCCGGGAGGGAGTTCCGGAGTCGTGGTCCGGCCACCGAGAATGCCCTCTCCATTGCGCCCTCTCCCTGAGGCGCGGAAGGCGAGGCGGTCCCCAAGGTATGAGTGCCCAGACCGTATAGGGCTTTATAGATCAACACCTGAGCGTATTCTGCACAAGCTCATCTTCACCTACAAAGCCCTTCACAACCTCGCTCCCCCCTACCTCTCTGCCGTGATCTCCCTCCGAACCCCTGCTTGAGCACTCCACTCCCCTCCCCTGCTCCCCCAACTGCCTTCGTCCCTTCTCCCTTGCTGCCCTGCACGCCTGGAACTCCCTCCCTGCCTACATCCGCCTTGCGCCCTCCCTTCGTACCTTCAAATCCCTCTTCAAAACCCACCTCTTCCGTTCCACCCTTCCTAACTCCTGTTAATCATCCCCACCCAGGATTATTCTCCACCTGTTATCTGCAAACTCCCAATTTACTGTAACCAAGCCAAGAACGTCTACCTGAGCTCTCACATCCTCATGAATGTTGCATCCCTTGTCTCTCCCTCTGTTCCCCCTTCCCTGTCTCCCCTCCCTCTGTCATTCGATTGTAAGCTCTCGGGCAAGGACTGTGTCTATTTTATTCTCTGTAAAGCGCCAGGTACATCGCTGGCGCTATATAAAAGCTTATAATAATAATAATAACCAAGCCCAGAATCCTTTCTCCGAGAAGTACCCAACAGGTCATAATGGAGTGATCCGTTCCGTGCTGTTCAGTCCCAACTCCCAACAGTCAGAGGTATCGCATCCCCCAACCTACTTCGCTAATAACCATTAATGGACCTATCCACCAAGAACATCTCCAATCATTTTTTTAAAACCCAGCTATGCTCCTGGCCTTGACCACATCCTCTGGCAACAAAATTCCACAAGCTAAAGTCAGCAAAGGAAGAATTTCAGAAATATCCCAGAAGGTCGGGGAGAGGTCTGGTGTAATTTACCCCTGGTAAATGTTGCCACACTCTTTAACGTTTTATGTGGCCATTCCTATTCCATAACATGGAGCTGGGGGTCATTTACCCCTTGGTAGAAGCAGCTAGATTAAATGATTTTTACCTCTGGGTAGATTAACCAAAGGATAAATGTCCTGTGTGATCAAACGCACCTTATGGTTCACACGGTTGAAGCTTGCCCCCTCACCAGACAAGCTGAGGGCTTGAGAGCTCTACATTCTGTAAGCAACGATGCCGCATTTGGTTTGGCCACTTCTCCCTCCTCTACCCCTTCCTGCCCATCTGTCAGTTCACTCTTCAGTTTCCATGTTGAGATTTCCCAAAGGAAATTTTTGTAATAGGAAACTTGTCCATTAGGAATTAATCTTAGCACATACACACCCCAATCTCTTCAAAAGCTGACTATTTTTGGCCATTACCTGCTCAGACCATTTTCAAAGCCAGTTACTTAGAGGCAAGCAATTTTGCACCCCATTTTTACATTTCTTAACTGGTAATTTGACATAAAGCTATTTGACCTGAGTTTTTGCATGTGTGGAATCCTTGCTAATCTTTTGATTTTCACCCAGTGTTATGCATAACTGATGGGTGGTTTGGGGTTAGTGCAATTGTAGAATAACCCTCCTTTAGCTAGTGTGTGTGACTGGACTGAATTCAAAGGGGTGTGTGGAGAATAACACCAACACACACACACACCAGTACAGAATCTCTAAAGAAGTACTTCACGTTATTTGCTGAACTCTTGTAGTTGAGAATTGCGTGTGGATTTAAGCTTAAATCTCTCAGGCAACTGAAAGATGAAGTCTTGATTTTAATCTACCATTTGGCTTGACAGTGTATTACCCTTCTTGATGCTTTGTTTTGATTTTGGGGAGGAAATTGATTAGTTTTACGTGCGTCTACATGCATATATTTCTAATTAAAAGGTGTCTCCTGAATATTCAGCTCTCTCTAATTGGAACTTGTTCTTCGCTGAAGTTTGGAGCGTGTTCCTGAGTGGGTTTATTTTTTATTGTTAATCTTGGGTTTCCAGCTGTTCCAACCTTGCTATTTTTTTATTTATTTTTTAATTGAGATTATAATGAAATATATCTCCCTTGCATAGCTGTCTACCTATTTGTCTGATGGAAATTGCATCTGGTATCTAAGGTACAATGCTATAATTTTCTTCTCCGTTGCAGTATTTGTGTAAGCCCTTTAACTGTTTTAAAACCAATTATTGTAGGATGCAGTTTCCTTAGGGGCCCCCCAAGGCAACATTATCCTTCCCTTGCCAAGGGTGGTGGAACAAATCCCTTGATAAGGAAGCTCAGCTGTTTTGAGCGTGCTAATGTAGTTTATGTGCATGCTTTCAGAAAAACCCATCTGATTAGGGAACATTTCTATCCCATAAACAGCTGACTTTTGGGGAATAATCAGAAGCACAATCCATGTGTTGACAGCGTCTCTGTCCATGTAGCTTCCCTTCAATTGTTATGCCAGAGATAATTATAATTGATATACTGTCAGAGCATAATGGCAGCCATTAAAAGGAAATAGAATGTTGCAGGCATTCAGTTTGAATAATCCACCCACGTTTGTATCTAGATATCTGAATTTATACAGAGTGCTAACGTTCATTGAGACACGTATGCCCCGTATACCGCCACTGATTTTTGTTTTATGTTTTTTAGCATCAGTGTGTATTTTGCCTGTTCTGCGACTTCCAGAAAAGTCGCTTTTTCCAGCCGTAGTCATGACACCCAGTGGATATAAATGGGGTATTGAAAAGGTGGCTTTTGTCTTAATTGTGCTTTCGTATGCGAGACTAATGCTGTTCAGCTGTGGCGCCTTGATCTTTCTCTCTCTGCTAAAGGTCAAACTAATTATATTGGCTGCTGTTTGACTGGCTGTTACTACTAATTGGTTCCAATTTGACCAGTTAAGTCTAAAATGCATAGTCAATTGTGTAGCTGGTGTTTCCCCCGTGTCTAATATATTCATTTCCTTCTGGCACGGGGTTTTGTGGGGCTGCGATAGATATGCACATCCTATCGCATGTGCTATTAGAGTGTTTCGTTTTCCTCATCCCGCATCCTGTTCTTCTGTGCCCTTGTGCTCGTGAAGTGAATCCCAGGGTCGCAATTAGCAGGGGAGACTCTGGTCTTGGTGCAGACGCAGCAGAATTGGGCATTTGGTATCCAGAGCACTTGGAGGAGGTGCAGCTTTGCAATCATTTATTAAAAGCCACTTGAGTCATTTTAACGTGCAGAGAACTGACTGCAGCAGTGGGGTTAGCATCCGGGTATTTCCAGGAAAAAAGAGTCCTTTAAAGACTGCCTGTATTGGCTATTATGTCTTTTTACTTCCTTAATATGGGGCAGATGGTTTTGGTTGGAGGCTTCCTATCAGGGGTGTCGGAGAACCTGGGGGTACGGGGCTGTGCCCCCCATTCATTTTTCTCCTTTTTTTCTGTCTGCTATTGACCTCCTCCTAGTTGTGCCCCCCAAAAAAGGAAAGTGTTCCCCCGCCCCCGAAAGACTTTGGTTCCACCCCTGTAACTTTTGTTTTAAAAAGCTGACATTTTGGCTCCCTTTTTAATGTTTTCATTTAAGATGCAGCCAGACCTGTTTTATAGTTGAATCCTGCTTCCGTGGAAGTTAGTAACAAGGGCCATGAACCACAACCTGCTTACGCCAGTGGATCACAGCCAAGTTTTGCATTGGCTTTTAATGGGAACCTTAACACTTTGCCACAGAAACAAAAGAATTTAAAACGTTGTGCCGTGATGCAAGAACAATTCCCAGCATGCAAAAGGGAAGGGAAAAAAAAGAGACATACTCGATCTACTCCTCCATCTGGCTTAATGATTTGTGACATTATTATGACTCCTTCTCCAAACAAGGACTTAGGAAGGGGACTTACAATAATTAAAAATACAAATGAAATTCAAACCGACACGGCTCCAAACTCTCCTCCCCCCCCCCCCCCCCCCCCAATCAGCCTCCTTACAAATGAAACATTGTAAATACAAATGAATTGCCCCAATACAATAAAAATGTCCATCCTTTTGGCTTATGCCACATTTCATATCTTCCCCCCCGCCCCCTCAAAATTCTTCACCCCCTCCTCACGGGGTGGTCGTGGCAGGAACGACACCCTTCCTGTCATTCTTGTACCCACCCACCCCAACACAGTGGGGGACTGTAAGCGTAACCCCCACCTGGCTAATCCAGGTGCCTACCCCAGAGTCCACTTTACAGAAGCAGTGGGTGTGACGCTTAATGTTATAGGGGTGTCCTGGGTTCAACCTGGTATAGTAAAGCCAGGTAATAATAATAATAAATAATAATAATCTTTATTTTTATATAGTGCCCCCCTGCGATGGCACTCGGAGCGCATTACATATAACTAACAACTTTTTAGTCCTCCCAACCATCCTGTGAGGTGGGTTAGGCTGAGAGACTATTGTGACTGGCCCAAGGTCACCCAGTGACCCACAAAAGTAACATTAAAATAAACCCAAACATTCATTTCAGTGAGAATAAGAAACCCCAAACAATCCCATTCCAGGGTTGCACAACCCAAACCCCACTGTCTGGTGGTTCTGGGGTAGATCCTGTGATGAATCCTCCTGCCTCCGTTCTGGCAGCTCTGCAAACTCGGGAGTAACCCAGCAAGGCCTTCTCTCGTCCTTCGCTCTGGAGTCTCACTCCATTACTACAGCATCTCCCAGCCTGGGTGTTTGCTCCTCTCCACTCCCCGCTCCTTCCTGTAGGGGCAAGTTTGGGCTCCAAAGATGGGATTCTGGGAGATGTCAATCCACAGTTACCTGTTTGCGCAGGCTTTGTGGCCTGGTCCACTTCACTTAAAGGAAGCAGCTTGAAGCCCCTGATCCTTCAGAGAGAGCTATACCAAAATCCTCACAATCAGGATTAATAATTTATCAAGATTATTTTAGTGTCTGCTAATCTTTGCTCGCTGACTTCCCTTTAGAAAAGTGGAAGTAATAACAGTGCTTTAGAATTGCAAGGCAATTTACAGCCATTATTAAAGCCTCCCAAGCCCATGTCGGGTGGTTTAAGTATTATTAATTATTTCCATCTGACAGATGAATAAATGAAGGCACAAAGAGGTGAAATTACTTGGCCCCAGCCAGGAATTGATCGTGTGGCCAACCAGGGGCTAGAAATCAAACATGCCTGTTCCCAGAGCCATTCTTAGTCCGCTGGAGTGATGCCTTTTAATTCATCATCTCTGTTCACTGGAGCGGATTCTGAAAGAGAACCAGGCCAACTAAAGCTCCACACAAAAATCACTTAATCAAAGCACCAAAAATCACTTAATTTTTTTTCCAGCTGCAATAGCTCTGAACTGTAATCGTCATCCTGCACTTACCACTGAAATGACAGCTTGAAACCTAGCCACATTATGGAAACTACTTGCATCTCTTTACCTAGACGTTTTCAGCTGCCTCGACTATCAAATCTGAGTTGGGTTATTTTTCAAGTCAACCCCCCCCCCCCCCCCTGCATTTATTAGATTTCATCTAAGCCCAATCCAACTCATTTTCTGGAAGCAATGCAAGACCTTTTTGGTTGGCCAAACGTTGGGTAGGCAGGGATAGTGTTGAGGTAGGGAAGGGCGGGGTACAATTGTAAATAAATAAATGAATAAAAGTTATCGGCAGCAGGGATGTGGGATGTTTTTAATCCTGTTCAGAAGCCTAACGGTAAGATCTGGGTGACAATGGAACAAGCTGTGTCTAGGGAGGTTGTAGGATCTCCGTCACTGGAGCTATTTGAGAAGGAGGCTGGACAGCTGTCTGTCAGGGATGTTGTAGCTGTCATCCTACATTCAAGCAGGGGGTTGGACTAGAATACTGGCTATCTCCATTTCCCAAGTTTACCAATTTACCGTTTTCCGATCAGTAAATCAGGACAGAAACTCAGAAGAATCTGTGCGGTAAGTCAGAAATCCGATACTAGAAACCGGGACATTCTCGGTGGGATTTTGATCAATTGGGTATGGTCTGATACCGATTAGTACGATTCCCGGGTTGAACCAAGTACCACAATTTCAGTGTGTATAGACCTGTTTTTGCAGACACTCATTTAAGCTCTGCTTCTAACTCTGATTCTGTGTTAATGGCCTAATTTAAGTCATGTGCTCATTTGAATATTGCCTACTAAATATGTATAACAACAAGTTTGTGAAAGGTCGTTCTGATTAAGTTGTGAAAACAAGGCAGGTTGCTTGAAATGACTTGGATTTCCAGTCCGTTTTTCCTCAAGGTGTCCTTTTCTGAGAGCTAGTAGCTTAAAAGAGGGAGCCACCTGGGCTTAGGTGCTGCTTCCTGGAGAACCACAGACCTCATTGGCGTCTCTCTGCTACAGTCAGGCAGGGACACTGTCTGGAATTGCTGAGTGCGCCCTTCATTCATTTGCATTGCTGAAATCTTGATTCTTAGTTAAGAGGCGATTCTGCAAGGTGCTTGCTGACTGCAGCACGCAGTGTTAACTCTCGCATGTTCTCGCTTTCCTCCAAACATAAAAAGGAGCTCTGACTTACTAAGGAGAAATCTTTATTTGTATGTTTTAGGAGTACTGTGTATCGTATGCCTGCGGAGCAGAGAATTAAACCTTTCTGGAAGGCTTTGACTCCTTTATATTGATTTTTAACAACATAACATGACTGGTCCGTTTAATACAGTGTTCTACGTGAAATGTGTGTGTTGCTCCTGCCGTTCCCAGTGAGTCAGCAGCATGACTTCCACTAATAAGCCCCCTTGTTTCAGCAATAGCGTTGAATGGGATGCAGATGGCAAAGAGTGGGAATGTGCTTTCTCGGAGAGAACTGGCAGCGGCGCAAATAACTCCTCCGTTAATCAGACTGATTGCTCTGGACAAGGAGCGAGTTGATTTGAGAGACCTTGCCTTCTGCTTACTGGGATGTCTGTCCTCAGCGTGGCCTATGCGCAACGTTTCGCCTTCCATGCTCTGGAAAGCTTAATGCGGCGTGAATGGTTTTGCTCCAAGGCAAAACACCATGTTGCAGATATTTTGCCCAGACGTTGCCTTTGTTTCCAGAGTCTTAACACCTGTCACCGGCAGGTGTTAAATGGAAGCATTGGATTCCTGGTGCCTGGATGCTGCACAGAGTGATTAATAAAAACCGAGAGCCTCCGATTTCTCCTTGCATAAGAAGAATGAACTTTTGATCCCCCTGTATATTTATTTGTAGGTAGACATAATATGCGGTGATCACCTGCTGGAGCACTACCAGACCCTGAGGGAAATCCGACAAGCAATAGGGGACAGTGCAGTGCAGGTGAGTGGAATGGCACAGCTGTGCTGGGGAATGTTTCTGTTGAAAAAGGCACTTGCATTTTAAATCCACTGAATACCACTAGCCGCTATTCCCGGGGGCTGTGATCCTCAATGCGGCCAGCGTGGTCGCATGTTGATAATCTGACTCTACTTGCTTAGCAAATTGTTGCTTCATGAATGACGTTACGAAAGCTCGTCGGGGTCAGCAGGTCGCATGTAAACTAACTAGTGTCGCTTATCTTGCCTGTAATTGAACTGTGCACCATGTGTCCTCAACTCTTCATCCTTCACTCTAGTTCTCGGTACCGCCTCTCTTTCCTAGGTGAAACAGGTTGGTACAATAGCCATAGTGAGTTAAATCAGAACGTAGTCGGTGCCATACTGGGTGAGACCAATAACCATCGAGCCCAGGATCCTGTAGCCGTTCTTGGTCGCTTCAGGAAAGTGCCCAACAGGTGACAGTGGAGTGATCCGTTCCCTGCTGTTCACTCCCGGTCCTGACAGTCAAAGGTTACATCCCCCAGCCTACTTGCGTTCAAACCTTTAGCCGTTGGTGTTGTGTCCCCCAACCCTTTCCACAGTCCTCTGTAATTTAGGCTATCCGAAGCCAGAAGCAGCTCGTACAAGTGCAGAGGGATGCAGAAGGTAAATCTGTTTTTTTTTTTAAAAATTAAAAAATGCTGCGTTTCTTTGGTGTGAGCGCTTTAAAACGTACCGCAGAACCATAGTGGGAGCTGTTTCCTCAAGTAATTTCCAAATGAGAAATCGCAAAATAGGGGGAAGGGGGGAGAAGCTAACATCTTGGCAGATAGAATTGGCATTCAAAATAATCTCAGTAAGTTGGAAGTCCAGGCTCAAATGGGCAAAACGAAATTCAACAGTGACGAATGGAAAGTTCTACATTAAGGAAAGAATGACTAAGTTACAAGATGGGGGAATAGCGGGCGTGGCGGTAGTACTTGTGGAAAGGTCGCAAGGGATTGTGGTTGATCGCAGACGGAATGTGAGTCAGCGACGCGATGCGTCGGCAAAACAAAGGATGAATGCCACTTTAGACTGCATCGACCAGAAGCACCGTTTGTAAGACACAAGAAGTAAGCATTCCCCTCTCTTCTGCACTGATGAGACCTCACCTGAAACGCATTGTGCCAAGTTGTCTAGATAGATTCTCCATTCTGGGCGGTTTTCAAAAATAGGCTGCACGGCCGCCTGGCAGGAATGCTGCAGCTATAGACATCCTACATCAAAGCCAAGGGCGGGAGTAAATGACTTTCAAGGATGCTTGAGAATTGTGGGTGAAGGACAGAAGGAACCTCTCGGGTAATGGAATATTAAAAGTAACTTTGTAGGGAAAAAATATGCGGTTGGCTGAAGCACAAGAGGAGGAAAAGGAACGTTTAGGTTGCTTTTAACAAATTAGCTACAGACGCATTGCAAAACTTGAAAAATGGGACAGTTAGGTCCACTTGGCATGAGGGTGGGGCACTAAAAAAAATTAAATTACTGGGCATTTTTACACACACGTTAAAGTTCCGGATGTTTCAGTCTTCTGGGTTTACAAGTCCACAAATAAGTTCCGGATTCATTTTTCACACACACACTGCCCTGAGGCAGCCTAAAGTAGCCGCAGCTGTAGACGTGACAGGCTGCCATGGAAACCAAGTGACTACAGCTGTCTGGAGCAAAGCAGTTTACCAGGAAAACCTTTTACACACAAAAGTTCCAGGAGAAGTTTCACGCAGAAGTTCAAAGATCCGGATGTTTAACATCTGGGTGAGTCATTTAGACACACAGAAAGTTCAGGATGTTACAGCAAACATCCAGGAGAAATGTGTGTGTAAAAACACCCATTGTTATTAGAGGGGGAGAGAGAGTCTTCTATCCTGATTCTCCCACCCCTTCTTCCATGGCTTATAACCAAAAAAACTTCAAAGCATGCAGGGTAGACTTTTCTGCTCACAGTGTCTGGGAATCCAATAATGTGTTCCAGGATGTTGGCGAAGTACTGTCCCTCCGTTGCAGTTCTGCTTAGTGCCAAATTAAACCAACCTTTGAATAAAATACAGTAGCAATATCATTTAAAGCAATTTAAAAGGGGAAGGTAGAGGACAGATAGTATATTAAAGGGAAACCAGCAGTGGATCCTGAAAGCACCTGGAGACTAAATAGGGTGCTTTTTAAAGGTTAGGATGGAGAAACTGAGATGAACATCTGAGGGAGTGAAGAACATCTGCCCCCTTGTCTCTCCCCCCCCCCTCCTCCCCCCCCCACCACATGTACAACATCGTCCAGTGGCTAGATGCCTTCCATAGAAGTACTTTGTGTATCCCTCACTGCGGAAAGATAGACACAGGGTTTGGTGGGGCAGTCGGTAGGGTGACCAGATAGGCAAATGTTTCCAGGACACTTACAAACATACAGGATTTTTTAGGCACAGTCATGCCTAGAAAGTTAAAGGTAGGACCGCCCACCATTATAAAGGAGAGAGGTTGAAGCCCTTGTATTTCAGAAACTGCTTGAGCTGCAGTTCTGAAAATTTAAGAGTGTGCTATAAATGTAGAAACAGGAGTGTATGCACATTTTTAACAAGATCCAGCCATGAAGTAAAAAGTTATAACGATGCATGCATTAATTGCTAGTGGTCAAAATGTAATGTGTCCCAAGGATTTGTGCTGCGTGATATCTCTTTCCCCTGGCTAAGTTGATCCTTGAGAGTTCACAGTTGTGTAGTGTTAGATGTCGACGAAGTGCTTTTCTGGTCTGGAAGCGATCAGTGCAGGGAATAAAGAGATATTAATGATCAGTTCTGCCAGGCTAGTGTATGTGCCCTAAGAAGCTGCCGCTTGGGGGAAAAGCAGCATCGGGAGCCAAGTTAGGAGACTCCTCACTGCTGTCAGTTACACGCAGACAGCGATCCCAGCTTGCAGGGAGCTGCGAGTTATGCATTCCCCTGATACAACTCCCCTGTGCCCACTAGGTGTCCAACCCCACTACCAGGAAGGGGAGCCCCCACCAAAAAAAAGTCTAGTCCTGTCCCCGCTCAGCTCCCCAGCCCTTGGGAGCAGCCTCTCCAAGTCCCAAGACACTTCTTGCGAGGGGCTGGAGAGCTGAGCTGGGACAGGACTATACTTTGGGGGACTCCCCTTCCTGGCAGTGCCAGTGGGGTTGGGCACCTAGTGGGCATGGGGGAACAGTGGAGTGTTGCACTAGGACCCTGCATCGCTAATTCCCTGTTGCTCGGGGCAGAGGAATTTTCACTGGGGGTGGCCACAATTGGACTACCCCTCCACCCCGGCAGGCTTGGCAGCGTCTGGAGGGAGTGGGGATGGGGGAGAGGAACTATGCCCTCTCCCCCCCTCACTGGCCCGATGCTGCAAGCTCTGCTGTAGTGGGAGTGATGCTGGGGCTACCTCCATGTTTCCTGTCTGGGAATGCTAGAACTAAATTTCCCAGCATGCCCACCCAGCGACAGGAAGATGGCGGCTGCCCTCACGTGGCAGCGCGGGGCCTTTTCAAAAAGTCTGTAGCCTCCTCTATGAGGGTGGAAACAGCTGCTGCAGCAGTGATTGATCCTGGAGAGAGAGGTGAATGAGTGTGAGAGAGAGAGGGGTGCTGCATGAGGTGAATTGCATTCTATCGAACCGATTCTATACAGTTGGCTACAGTTCATTGTATAAAGTCTACACAGTTTATATACATGTAAACAACCAGTTAAGGTAGTTTGAAAAAATTGTTCGTTGTCGAATTATGATGAAAAATGAATGCTTAACAATGAATGAACGTTTAGTTAGTGATAAATATTAATAAGAGTAATTATGTGTGTTAAGGATTTAGGAACATATCGTACATTTATGTTGGTAAATTATGAAACAAATAGAAAACCTTGAAATAATTTCCATATTTTTTGGGGTTTCATTTTGGTTGTGATGTATGTTAAATGTGTTTTGAATAGGAATTGTAATTAATTTTCATGTTTTTTAGAGTATAAGTTAGTGGGAAATGTATGTTTTGGAATGTTGGTTAAGAGGGAGGTTTATTGGTTTGGAAATGGTCCTACCGTTAAGGTTTTTTGAAACCGTAGGTTTTTTGTTTGGATAATTAACATGTTGCTACTTTGGCAGGGTACAAGAACATGAATGTAATTTAATATAAATCCTTTTTTTTCTATCAGCATTCTTCTGTAATCATGGCAGTGGCTAGAGTGGATTTTGTAAATCCCCGTTTATAATAGATTTCAATTGCCAATTGGCTTCCAAGTGCACTTGGACATGTGTGAAATGGGATTTGTGTTCTTTTACTTGGCTTTTTGAGAACTTGTGTTATTTTCTTGGTTCATTTTATCTTCCCATTTGCTCCCCCCACCCCAATCAAGAAATGAATTATGAATTTATTTATTTTTAATCCAACGTTTTTTTAAAACAGTCATGAATGCAGATCATGGAATTCAGTGTTGAAGGAGATCAAGAGCCAAATTCAAAAGACTGGATTCCCACTTTGCTGGAAAAATGCAGTTGATAGTCTGCAACTTGGCATCAGCTGTTTGAAGCTTGCAAAATTTTCTTCCAAGAGAGAGAGTTTCTACAAACGTTGGCTGCTAAGAGGAGCCCCACATCTCTTTTCTCTAGTGCCACTGTGGCCAGTCGGGAGATCTTGCAGATTATTGATTTATTGGAGGGGGGAAGAAAGAAAGGTCTCTTTTCTGGAACTTGCTATCTGGCATATCCTTTTTCAGTTCTTTCCATCATGCAAAGGAAGGTTCGTAATCTGATTTCAATATGACTCTTTCTGTAGAACATGTCCTGAAAGAATTCTCTTTGGGGATATTTCTGTCTTATCACTGATAAAGACAGTTTGGAAAGTGGGACACATTTTTTTAAGTTGCGTTTGATCTTTGTGGCATGACTGTGGCTAGCCATTGGATTGGCTTTACATGGTGACGCTCAGTAGACAAGAAAGTGCCTTCATGGAAACCACACACGAGCATGATTAACTCAGCACACAGTTACCTTATGGAACTTGTTTTCACTCAATGCACAATCAACACACTTCACTAGTGGAACTCGTTGCCAGAGAATTTGGCCACGACCAATAGCGTACCTGGGTTTAAAAAAGGATTGGATGATTTCTTGGAGGACAGGTCCGTTAATAGCTGTTAGCCAAGTAGGTCAGGGGACTGACGCTTGGGAGCTGGGAGTGAACTGCAGAGAATGGATCCGCCACATTATGACCCATTGGGTACTCCTCCAAAGCGACCAAGATGGGCCACTGTCGAAGGCAGGATGCTGGGCTTGATGGCCCATTGGTCTGACCCAGTAAGACACTTCTTATGGGCTGTTCTAGACAGAAGAGAGGCAGCTGAGCCTCTTTTACGAAGCATCAGAGAGGAAGGGTCAGAGCTCTTCTAACAGGACGTGATGTCAGAGTGGGGCGGGGTTTGAGCCCTCTAAATACAGGTGTCTCTGGTTTTCTAAAGAAGAGGCAGATAAGAATTTCCTTCTGGACCCAATTACTTTTTAAGTTGTATGTGTGTCAATAAGGTTAACTCACCAGGCTTCCCTTTCACGTTGAAGGTGTTTGTGGTATACATTAATTAGGCCTTTTCCTCTGGATTGTGTAAACATTTGGATCTCCAAACATCTGGAAACATGGCCAGGTTAGTGACTTTAAAGATCACAGCTTTAAAGTTTGCAGCTGGGTATTGCCGATTGAATCACTTTTTCATTTCTTCACTCAAGGACCGATATATATCGGTTGTAGGAAGGGATTATATTTCATTTTGTAGTTGAGCTCATCTGCATTCTCGTAAATAGGAACTGTAATACATTTCTAATTCTTGCAGAGCCATAGGATAGGAGCGCACCGCACTTTAAAAGCAGACTCCAGTTTTTTGGAGAACAGATCTTTATATGTTGACACAGAAATCGATGTTTTTAAAAGTGCACAGCTGCTTAAGTGAGAGAGAACAGAGCAGCTGTCCCATCAACTGTACTGGCTCCTAGCTTTTATTATTATTTTCAGCAAGAAAGTTAAAGGCCGGACCACTTTCCATTTTAAAACACCGAATACAAAAAAACATTTTTTTTAAATTAAGTATCTGGCACTTTACAATTGTTGAAAGTAGACAGGGTCCCTGCTCCAGGCGGCTTAGATCAGGGAGGGGAGACGAGGATTGGGGGCAACAGAGGGAGAGACGAGGAGACCAGCATGAAGGCATGAGGTTGCCGATACACGTGCTTAGCTTAGTTACCATGGGGAAAGTGATGCTGGGAAAATCAGGAAGGGTGACTAAGGGGATGAGGACCAAGGGAAGGCCTGTCGGAAGCTTTTGCTGTCAAATAAGCAACTGTAGTTTTGCAGGTGCACATTTTGAATTACACAGAAACTCCCAAAATGGGTACGTCTATTTTCTTCTAATTGTATTTCCATTGTAAATCTCCGTTGAGGAATCAGTTGCTTTACCTTTTCTCTCCAAGAGACAATCATTTCCCTAGTGAAAGTCAGTGGCGAACGAAAAGCTGTCTTCTGGATGCAAAGCTTGCCATAAACAAATTGGTAACGGCATCCAAATAAGAAAGAATGAACATGTCCGCATATTGGAAACAATGGGTTGGTGAGGAAGGTTTTGTGCCTTTGTTATGGAGTTAACAGCAAAGTATTTTACTTTTCAAAGGTTCCAAGACCTTGTTGTGCTAAGCGTTTTGGAGGTCCCCATGCGTCCTAGCTAGAATGAGATGCTGAAACAGAGCTGAAGAGTTTATTCCCCCAAAACAGCTAGTTTTCCTTGTGGCGCTGCAGGCGGAGACGCAGCTATTTTGGTAACCAGAGAGGCCATCCTGCAGACAGCGCAGGGAGGCGTTGAGAGGGGCTGTCTGGAAAATGTTCTTGAGGGAAGGAAAAAGGGCATGCAGTGTCACTCTGGAAAACCAAGTGCACTTCATCGACTTTTTAACTCACCTTGAGTCCAATTTCGTAATGCTGATAGTGGAGTGAACAGATAGTGCTGAGCTTTTTAAACATGGAATGCAGAGGAAGGAATGACTGCTCTTTTCTTAGTGGTATCCCTTACATGGAGCAGATATGATACTTATGTGCAGTGATTGCACTAGTGTATAGATCAGAGGTGGGGAACCTTTCCCTTTCCAGGGGCCACTTTGAAAATCAGTGCACGCTCCAAGGGCCGCGTAGATGTTAGGGACAAAGGTGCTTAAGGGGTGCACTCAGGAAGAGGAAAGCCAGATCCGGGATCTGTCCCTGTACTTATCTGTATGCCCCTCATTCCTGTTCCCGCTTCAGGCCTGCCGTTCCCCACCTCTGCTATAGAATACCATTGGTGTAGTCCAGTTGTTTAAAGAATGTTGATGCAGTGCCTAGCACACAGTGTTCTCACAAAAACATTGGCTCCTATTTAACCAAGACCACAAATATTTATTCAGGCTAGTAAGAAAAGTTTGGTACAGCAGTATATATTAGAATCCTGGGCATGTCACCAACAAACCCCTCCCATTCTCTAGGGTCTGTGTACGCACGCACGCACGCACGTTGCAGTGGTGAAACCAATAGGCCACTGGAGGGAGCAGGTCTCAAAGACCCTAGACTAAGAACATCCTTCTAGTTGTGGAAGTATTTATATTCCAGAACTGGAACAGCCGGCCTGACATTTCTCATGCCAGTGATGCAGAATGACCAAGTGCGTGTCTTTTAGGAAGCAAAGCGTAAAAGTAAATTACCTTTATGATACTGCACCGTAGAAATCAGTGGGAGTTTTGCAATTGACTCAGTGGGAGTAACGTTGTTGTTTATATAGCACCAGCAATGTCCCTGGCACCGTAAGTCATTAATTAGAGACAGATCCCTGCCCCACAAGGCTTACAATCTAGAGAGACAAGAGGCGGGGGGGGGAACATGGGGAGACAAGACTACGTTCATGACGTTGAGAAGTCATGGGTGCACGTGCTTCAGAGTAGAAAGGTTTAAACCCTGATTTCCTACAGTAATAGTTGGGTGAACATTGTGCACAGTCCTTTTTATAACTGTGTTCTGAATGGAAAAAAAGCTGCTAAGCCTTGATTTTGTGTGTGTGTGTGGTGGTGGTTTTTTAAAAATTATTATTTATTTATTTCAATTATTTTTATCCCGCTTCCTATGGCAGCTCAGGGTGGCTCACAAGATTTCCTAGACCCAGTGGTCCTCAACACACACCTTTCTCTCGCTCTTTGTCTCCTTTCCCTCCCTCCAATCGCTTCCCCCTTCCTCTCTTGCCCTTGTTGTTTGCCTCTATCCTCCTTGCCACCCCATTATGTTGGAGATTCCGACTAGCTCAGCAGGAGTGTGGCACTGGGTGTTTGCCAGCTGGGAGATGTTCTTACCCCCTCCCCCCAAACGCTTCTGCCCCTTACCCCTCCTACCCCCCATTTGAAAATCTAGTTGCTAGACACAGGCCAAAAGAAGGAGCAAAGCAATTGTGCTGTCCTTGGGTAGCAGCAGGAGGCCCTCATCGTAAAAGAGACAATATGCCTGACATTGGTCTGACCCAGTATGGCAATTCCTGTGGGCCATCTACCTGATGTCCTGTGGTATGCTTCAAAGGAAGTGTACAAGAAACCAGACCTTGAGTTTAGGGGACACCCTGAGCATGCAGTTTTGCATTACCCTGCCCATCTTGGCTAATGGCCATTGATAGACCTACTCCCCACGGATTCCTTCAGTCCTCTTTTGAACCTATTTTATCTATTGGCCGTCACAATGTCCCTGGCATGGATTCCCATTTGTTAATTGTGCTTTCCATGAAAAAGTGCTTTCTTTTTTTTTTCAAAAACCCAGTTGCCTGGTAACTTCACAGTGTGTCCTCTGGTTCTTGTGTTACAAGATGCATAACGGCTCCCTATCTCTTTCTCCACGTCATTCCTGGTTGTATAGGCCTCCCTTATATCCCCACTCAGTCATCTCTCTTCTAAGCTGGAAAATCCTAATTGTTTCAGACTCTCCTTTGGTGGTGGCTGTTCCACACCCTCACTGATTTCTGTTGCCCTTCTTCGTACCTTTTCCGCCTCTGCTTTATCCTTTTTGAGATGGAGATTGGTTCAGAACACCCAAAGGGGACAAGGATCACGCTTGCAGCAAAGCTCTTTGTCACTGACATGGGCTTGTGGGGGATGATGATCTATCAATTATTTGGCACTAGCATGTCTATTTTCTTTTGTTTTTGAATTCCTCCCAACCTAGTTGCATCCCCAAGGCTTATGTAACAATGGCAGAGATGCAGCTTGAGGGTTTTAAGTGGTCTGGAAGCAGGCGGGGAGAACGTTGCATTGTCTCACATCCTTGGTGGGTTAATGAAGACAAAAGACTTGAGCTGAAGGATGTCCAAGGAGAAGGTGCTGAGTTGCAGTTATACAAAACATGAAGTCCGGGGAATATATAAAAAATTGAAATACAGTTTCCAGTCTGGTGACTAATTTCCCTAAAACACAGTAAGGATGGAACACATCCTTTTAATCATGTAACAGAGGAGCCATGTGGAAAAGAGACCACGGAGCTGCTTTATCCAACCTCGTATTGTTCCATATTAATGTGTTTTTGAAACATTCCTTTCATGCACATGTGTGAGGGCGATAACGAGATGCACCTAGACCTAGCAATGGCGTGAAATGCAAATTTGTAGGCACATGAAAGTGCTAATGAATGGTATACATCCAGAATAGCAACAAAATCAGTTTTGCTGTTCTCGGACATGTTGGTGAGAACAGTAGATTTCCTTCCTGCTGCGTCCACGAATTTCTACGCCCTGATTCTATCTGGTTAGACTAATGTATCCCCAGGAAATTAATCGGAGCTGAAACAAATATGGGGAAATGAGTTGGGAGACATTATTGACACATTTGGATACCCAGCCAAATATATCCATAAGAATCTTCACCAGCCGCGCGATATTTACAACATCGTTATTTCATTCAATTCATTTCAGTCATTTGGTTACTTGGTTATTTCTTCATTATTTCATTTTTTGGTATTTTGTTCACTTCATTTTGGTACCGTTGCGCAGGCGCTATTCCCGTTAGGGAGATAGCGCCGTCGTGCATTAGTACACAGTGCAGAATGGCACCCAAATGACATGCCGATAGCAAAACACCAACTCCTCCCTGGACCCTCTCCAATCTGGCTTCCGCCCCCTCCACTCTACTGAAACTGCCCTGGCCAAGATCACCAATGATCTACTTGTCGCTAAATCTAAGCGCCTCTACTCCATTCTTGTCCTCCTTGACCTCTCTGCTGCCTTTGACACTGTCGACCACTTGCTTCTATTGGACTCGCTTTACTCTTTGGGCTTCCGTGGCTCTGTCCTTGACTGGTTCTCCTCCTACCTCTCTGACCGCTCCTTTAAAGTCTCGCTCCCCGAGTCAAACTCCTCCTCCCTCCCCCTTTCGGTTGGGGTCCCCCAAGGCTCTGTCCTTGGCCCTCTCCTCTTCTCTATTTACACCCTGTCCCTTGGCAAAATTATTGCCTCCCACGGATTCCAATATCATCTCTACGCTGATGACACCCAACTCTATCTTTCTACCCCCTCTCTCTCCTCTTCTGTCCACTCACGCCTCGTCAACTGCCTCTCTGATATCTCCGCCTGGATGTCCCGACGTCAACTCAAGCTCAACATGGCCAAGACCGAACTCCTCATTTTTCCTCCCTCCTCTTCCTCTCCCTCTAACCTGCCCATCTGCATCGATGGAGTCACCATCCATCCTGTTCTCCAAGCCCGTAGCTTGGGCTTCATCTTTGACACGCACCTCTCTTTTAAACCTTACATTGACTCTGTTGCCAAATCCTGCCGATTCGCCCTCCATAACATTGCTCGGATCCGCCCCTTTCTCTCTACCTCCTCGGCCAAAACCCTTGTTCATGCCATGGTTATCTCTCGCCTCGATTACTGCAACCTCCTCCTTGCTGGCCTCCCTCGCTCTCACCTGTCCCCCCTTATCGCAATCCAAAACTCCGCTGCCAAGGTCATTCACTCTGCCCGTCGCTTCGACCATGTGCAGCCTCTCCTCCTCTCCCTTCACTGGCTCCCCCTTCCTGAACGTATCCTGTTTAAACTCCTGGTTTTCACGTTCAAATCGCTCCACGACCAAGCTCCCCCTTACCTCTCGGACCTAATCTCCCTACGCACTCCTGCACGCGCTCTCCGCTCTTCCTCTGTCCCCTCCCTCACTCTCCCTCGTTTCTCCTGCTCACCTAACCGCCTTCGACCCTTCTCCCTCGCTGCCCCCCATGCCTGGAACTCCCTCCCTGCCCACATCCGCCTTGCCTCCTCCCTCCGCTCCTTCAAATCCCTCCTCAAGACCCACCTTTTCCTTGCTGCCTTTCCCAATGCCTGCTAGTCTTTCCCCGTACACTTACTGTCGGCCCTCCTCTGCTGACTGCTGCTACCAACCTCTTTGTAATCAAGCCAAGCACATGCACCTGAGACTTCGCGTCCGCTTGAATGTTTGTTTGTCTTCTCCCCTGTCTCTCCCACTGTCCCCTCTCCCTGTCCCCCCCCCTTTGTCTTTTAGATTGTAAGCCACCGGCAGGGACCGCGTCTAATTCTATGTTCTGTACAGCACCAGGTCACACGACTGGCGCTATATAAATGTTTATAATAATAATAATAATAACCAAAATACCCAGTTGAAATAAAATATTTATTTATTTACTCGTTCATTCCTATTTCTATGATGCCCTTCCCACAAAGGCTCAGGGCGGAGCTGAACATCCAAAATGAACATCCAAACTCAGAAACAAAGGGAGACTCTCGCACAGTGCTTCATATTTGGGTTCGCCAAAGTGGTTGAATTTAAATTACTGAACGGCCAAATTTGTTGATTTTGGTATTCGCTGTGAGCAGGGTCGGGCTTAAGCCAGGCCAGTAGGGGGCGGGGCCTGGGCCGCATGGTCAGAGGGGGGCGATCAGGAGGCCAGCCCGGGTAGACTCAGGACCACTGCTCTTGAGGCCCCAGAATGAACAATTTCTTTAGGGCCCTTTCCCGGCCTGTGACACAACCCTGGAGGTGGATGCTTCCTCTGGGGCCCTGCCCCCCATCCCACTCACCTCATCTACTGGAGCAGGGAAGCACCAGACTGCCAATTGTTAAAGAGTGGGGCTCTGGAGGATGGAGCCATGGGCCCTGCAGATTCTGAGTCCTGCAGGTGTTCAGTTCCGCTGTCAAATCTGAAGCAGCGTCCACGTTTGGGGTGTGTGTGTGAATTTTCGAGTTTGGGATTGCTTGCTTGTTTCGTTTTACTTTTAGAGGCATTAGTTTTCTCTTTGGCCAGGCGTTTGGCAGGTAGGAATAGGGTTTTAAAATTTGGGGGATTTTACTTGGTTTTATTTATGTATTTTTGAATATATTTTTATGTACTGTAACCAGCCCTGAGCCTGAAGCGAGGGGTGTGATGAAAATGTGAATAAATTTTTAAAAAATTAATTGCTAGTTTTATCTATCAAGAAATTTGGATGAGCAATTTTAAGCGTGGAAATAAAGCTTAGCACGGAAAGCACTTTAACTTCTTTTTTTTAAAGAGATTTGTGGCAGCCCCAAAACCACTTTGCTGAGGTTTACAGGAAAGTCGGACAATGGGCACAACGGCACATTCCAGTAAATGTGAACATGACTTTAAAATCAAGGCAAAAGGCCTTTCAAATTTGAGGAAACTGGTTTTAAAAAACTTTTGGTTAGGTTCCTTCATTTTGGGGTGAAAATAAATAGGGCAATAGCCCTGTGTTCAAACAGTGAGTGCCCTTAACATACACCCCTGACATGTTTGTAGTGACAGCACCCAATAAAAAAACGTGGGTGAAGGTCCAAGGACACTCACAGCTTGGAAATGGGGATAACGTAACCCCTTCCCCTGCTCCATGCACTGAAGCTCCAGGCAGTGAGAAGCTGAGCGTGGCTCACAGCCAGCACACAGAGCCTACGAAGCCTTCATGCACTGGCTGCGGTCCCCACCGGGCTCCTTCCCACCGGGGAAGGAGTGGAGCAGGATCTAAAGGGAGAGGGGGGGTGTCACAGCCGGGGAAGGAGCCTCTCCCGGTTATGATGACTCCCCCCCCTTAGGGGCCAGCTGTTACACATGTTTGTGTCTTGACCCACATGGCATCCTCTTTGAGATGAAGGGGGGGACACACATTGGGAACACATGTTCCCAATCCGTGTCCACCTAATAAACGGTCCAGTAGTCCTACTGGTGCGACTGCAAGCCATAACCCTGGCTTTTCAGAATTCAAGATTATTTTATGAACCTTAGCTGGTATAAGGAATTGCCTCTCTGGCTCAGTCTCTTCTCCTAAGGCTTCTTTTCCATTATGTGATTTGTTTAATAAAGATGCTTTTCCTTCCCTCTAGGATGGCTTACTTGTCCTTCATTATGGCTTCGTGGTATCTCCGCTGACAATTACTTGAAAGACTGGTTGAACCTTCAGGAGGTGAAAGGATCCAAAGGAGGAAAGCGTCCTCATGGTGGTCTCCGACCAAACAAGACCATCCTCCTTCCCGTCACACAAAGTGGATGAAAGCATCGTCATTTGCTGTACATCTGTAACTTAGCTCCTGACGTGGCCATCGTAAGCATCAATGCAGCATTAACAAGCCCAGCTGTAGATAGCGCAAGGCTTCATGTTACAAAAGATGATACTTAAACTGTCGCTAGCTCAGGGAAAGCCAAACGATTCAGGATGACTGAATGTACTTTGAAATGCTTCTTAAAGCCATGTGATCTCACATGGTTCACTTAACTTCCTACTCGCAGAACTTGACTTTTGGCAAGACCTCAACTATTCTTCTAAGACCTCGTCTACTTTTCTAAAGTATGTGGTTGAAGCGATATTCTCAGGGATAGTCTTCTGCAGACAGTCTCTTCTTCTGAGGAGATAGGTAGGTGATTGTACAATAGTCAGCTTTTAGGAAACAGCAGGGGGAAATCAGCCAGAATGGGTGGCCATCTTTGCATGCTGCAGACATTAATGGTTTATTTATACGAGCAATGGTGTTGAGACATCGTGTTTCTTGTTAAAGCAGGGAATTTATCTGCACCAAGCTCCATAATGGAAGGAGCTGCGCTCAAGTTAACTGCTGCGTAATCGCAGGCCAGTTGTAGCCACCAAGGTTCTGCTCCCTGTACTAATGTGCTGGTGGATTATTCTATGGACAAAGAACACTAAGTGTGGGGGATGTTTTTTTTTGTCCCCACCCCATCCTTGTACTCTTTCTGAAGTAAGTAGACTCCCAGTTTGATCCCCTGCCCATTGAAGTCACTGACGCAGGTCCACAGACTTGGCTGGCAGCTAAACTGAGCGTTTCATTTTTTAACATCTGTTTTCTAAAATGGAAGCAAGGATGGAGTTTCTCACAAGTTCTTCAGAGACCATTGCTATCCATGATCTTTTAGTGTATTCTGGGAACGCTGAGTTCAGAGCTACGTTACAGACTTCTTGTTGTCCATGTGGCTACAGCTGTACTAAAATGGTTTAGAGGGGGTGGTTATTCCAACAAGCACTAGTTCCTGAGGACTTAATATTTTGGGAATCTGCTCTGTTTCTTACGATGCTTTCATGGTTCCTTCAAGGAAGGACATAAAGACCAGAAACGTGCATGTGTGTTCTCACTGCATGCTAGCCTTTAAACCAAACGTTTGCTCCACCTCTGAAGAGAACACGCTTAAAAGCGTTCCATTTATCGAAGGTCATTTTTGGGTAATGCTTCTTGATACATTTTTCTAAAGAAAAATCCTATTTTGGTAACCCGAGTTTTCCAATTTTATTTTCAAGGCTTGTTCTTAAAAAGCAATGAAAATGGAGCAGAAAAGGAATTATTTTGTAAACGTTTTTATGTTTGGTAAGGGGTTACGTCTTGTAACGGCTAAATAAAGCTTTTTGAGTCTATTTTAACATGAGAATTTAAATTTTCAGAGCATTTAACACTTCACTCTGCTTCCCAAATTATAGTGGGTTGTCCTAAATGCAATGACTGCGGGATGTGTCACCTACGACAGGATGAACCCACAGCCACTTGGCACCACCCCTAGCCTTTTGTGTCCACCTGAATCCCATTTGCTTCCAAGAGACTTACACCAATGCAAAGGGCTGTTGATAGCATTGAACAGCTGCAGTATCTTGCCTTCATTCAAAATATTAAAATTAAATGAGGAAATTGCAAAAAACTATTTTAAAATGCTTGATGTTCTAGACCTCCACTATCACTAACGGGGGGTGCTGATCACTATTATTTATGTAGTGCCAATAATGTACCTGGCAGTGTACAGTCAGTAGCTAGGGACAGGTCCCTGCCCCAAGGAGTTTATAATCAACAGGCAAGGTGGATGACCTTGGCAATAGTGCGTTGAACAGAGTTGAGGGACGAGGTCATAGCAGGGGAGGCTGGTAAGGACCGCCTCAGGCCCCAGATTGCATTGCGGCCTCTGCAGTCAGCCAGGTACGCCTGACTCGAAGTTTCCCGGGTTGCCCGGATGGCGATGATGGGGGAGGGCATTCTTGGTGGCCGCTCCCAGGCTGTGGAACTCCCTCCCAACAGAGGCTCGCCTGGCCTCAGACCTCCCCTCTTTCCGTAGACAGTGTAAGGCCTGGCTATTCCGCCGGGCCTTTGGAGAGGGAGACGAGTAGGGTGGTGTGGGTTGAGGAGGGGGAATTCTGCCCTTTTAGTTCTTTTTATCTTTTTAAATATTTGTAATGATATTTTATGTGTGTTTTTATTGTTGATACATTTTGTAAGCTGCCCTGAGCTGCTCTGTGAGCAGGAGGGGGCTGGGTATAAAAATAGTTAAATAAATAAATAATCTAAGAAAGACACATAGGGAAAGGCAGGGATACAAGCATGAAGTTGAGAAGTCACAGATGCATGTGCTTAACTTAGATACAGGGAAGAGGAGGACTCTGAATGAAGGAGGGAAGAGGAGGCATCCATGACAAGTCTATGGGGTTGAGGAGCCAGGAAATGCCTGATGGAAGAGGTAGGTTTCTAGGAAGGATTTAAAGGTTGGGAGGGAAAGAGCAGAATGAATGTATTCAGGGAGGGAGTTCCAGGCACAGAAGGGAGAAGGGGTGGATACATTTTGAGGATCAAGAGAGCCGTGAGCAGGCAAGGGTGGAGGCAGAGGAGGAGCAAAGCTCTCGGGTGGGAATGTGGCAAGAAGCAAGGGCGGAGAGATAGCAGAGCGCAAGACTCTGAAGAGCCTTGAAGGTGAAGACCAGGAGCTTGTACTGAATATGTTCAGGTAGAGGGAGCCACCATAGGGCGGAGAGGAGGGGCTGAAGATAGTCAAATCAACGGGCAAGGTGGATGACCTTGGCAGCAGAGCATTGAACAGAGTTGAGAGGGGCGAGGTCAGAGCAGAGCAGGGGAGGCTGGTAAGGAGGAAATTGCAGTAGTCCAGGTGATGACTAGAGCCTCCTTGGGATCCGCCATTTTAACAAGTTTAAATGAGTCTACTTTTCTAGTTTACAGGGGGTAGGTTGCCATGTTGATTCCAAATGTAAGAGATGGAAACAAAGTAACTAAGACTATCTTTTACTAGACTACCCAATAGTCTCCTGCCGCCAGCTGTTTCTCAGATGGTCTCCCTTGGTGCAATGCCCCCAGGGCTGTGGGAGACTGGAGTTGGCTTCAACCTGGCAAAAAATTGCAACTTCTGGGACTATGTGGGCAAAGCTTCATTCCAAAGAGAATCTAACTGTAAAAACGCACCCGCACCTGCTTGACTTAGTCCTTTCCTCCACCCCGTTGTCTCTTTCTTCCATCTGGCTATTCCCCCACTTGCCAGAGACACCATGTAGGCTCGGAGGAACTAGACTAGCTTGTCATGGAAATCTGTGTTTCTATGGCTCCTGGATGACCAAGAAAATCAGTAGCAGGATAGTGCACATTTCTAGACATTAACAGCTGTAAATGAGTGGTGTCCGCCCCCATGATTTTTGAGATCCCAAACCGTGGAGTATTGTGTGCAGTTCTGGTCGCCCCATCTCAAAAAAGACATAGTAGAACTAGAAAAGATGCAGAGAAGGGCAACAAAAATGATCAAGGGTCTGGAACGGCTCCTGTATGCGGAGAGACTTGATAAATTAGGACTCTTCCGCTTGGAGAAGAGACAACTGAGAGGGGATATGATAGATGTTTATAAAATCATGAGTGGTGGGGAACAAGTAAATAGTGAGCAGCTATTTATCCTCTCTAAGAGTACTAGAACAAGGGGAGACTCCATGAAATTAACTGGTAGCAGATTTAAAACAAATAAGAGTGAGTATTTTTTCACTCAGCGCTCAATTCACTTGTGGAACTTGCTGTCAGAGGAAGTGGTCACAGCCAGTAGCATAGCTAGTTTTGAAAAGGGTTTGGATAAGTTCTTGGAGGATAGGTCTATTAATGGCTATTAGCCAAGTAGGTTTTGGGAACGTAACCTCTTACTGTTGGGGGCTGGAACAACAGTGAATGGATTGCACATCTCCCAAAAGAAAGAGATTGGTCGCTGTCGAAGACAGGATGCTGGGCTCGATGGACCATTGGTCTGACCCAGTATGGCACGTCTTATGTTCTTATGGTCAAGGAACTCATGACAGGATGATGTTTGTCTCCTGCAGCAAGAGGCAAAGTTATCACGGATCCCTTTGTATCCACACGTCAAGTCCTTCACCTGCTGCCGGCACTAGTTCATGTCCCGCGTGTAGCCCTGCCGCACCGTTTGGACCGAGATCTCTTGGAACATGGCCTTGTTCCCGTCGCACATCACCAGGGCACATTGGACTTTTTGTTCCCTCCATAGAGCGATGAAGGCCTTGGTCTCTTCCTTGGTCCAGGGAAAGCAGTGTTGGCAGGTAGATCACTGATGAGGTTCACCCCCCCACTGATTCCCCAGGTTTGTAGTCTGGGAGTAATCCTCAATTCCTGACTTCGCCTGGGTGTCCAGGTGGAGGCTGTGGGTGAGGAGTGCATTCTGCCAGTTACATTGGGTGCGGCAACTTCGGCCATATGTCTCAGACTCTGACCTGGCCACCATTATCCATGTTTTCATCACCTCAAGACTGGACTACTTTTAATGCACTCAATGTAGGGCTACCCATTATGATGATTCAGAGACTACAGCTAGCACAGAATGCGGTGGCCCGTCTTCTTATGGGGATGGACCGCAGGGAGAACATTACACTGATGCTCCGTTCCCTGCATTGGCTGCCTATAGTCTTCCAAGCCCTGCTCAGGGTGTTGGTGCTGACCTATAAAGCCCTATTCGGCCTAGGCCCAGCCTATCTGCGAGACCCCCTCACTCCCCAGGCCCTGGATCGGCCTCTGCGGTCGGCCAGAATCACCTTTCTCGAAGTCCCCCGGCTATCCTGGGGGGCGACTATGGAGAGGGCATTCTCAGTGGCCGCACTGAGGCTGTGGAACTCCCGGCAAAGGCCCGGGACCTCCCGTCCTTTCAGAAGCAGTGTAAGAACTGGCTGTTTCGCCAGGCTTTTGGTGAGATGGGAAGCATATACGGTACACAAGATACAATGGTGATGGGCAGCAGTAGGATACCCTAATGCAGGGGTGAGGAACAGTGGAGCCCAGGGCCAAACGCAGCCTGTGGCAAGATTTTACGTGGCCCCTTTCCAGTTCCCAGATCTGGCCCCTGTATCCAATTCCTACCTTTACTCACTGAAAAACTGAGCTCATGGGAAAAGACCGGAGATGAGGGCATTCACGGAAGGATAGGGGGACAGATTCATGGCCCAGATCTGGATCTTCCTTTTCGTGAGCGTACCTCTTGAGCACCTCCGCCCCCAACTTCTATGAGGCCCTTGCAGCCTCTACTAATTTCCAAAGTGAACCCTGGGAAGGAAAATATTGCCCACCCCTGCAGTAAAGGGAAAATGCAGTGAACATGCAGTGTCCCTGCCTACAGTAGACAGTTCTCCTCGGACCCTTCTGCTCTATGTTGAGGTCCCGTTTGAAACATCCTGTGATGAAACGCAGTAGGGGGCGCTATACAGCGAAGCCACCCACCTTACTGGGTTACGTCTAAAGATCTCTGCCACCACCGGGAACCAGGAAACTAGAGGGATTCACACCTTCCCGGATATGTGAACCCCCAACATAACTCTGGTTCTTTGCCCACTGCTCCCCCGGTACTCCTCTTGTTGAAGTCAGTCGCCCTAGGGTCGCTCTCCATAGGCAGAGCTGCAGAAAACTGTGTGTCTTGCAAGGACCCCCCCCTTCGTGGGTACAAATCCTTCTAACCTTTAAAGGTGCCAGAGGCTTTCTCTTTCCAGCTGCTGGTCCTTAAACTCTGGCATAGACACATCCGTTTTACAAAACAAAAGAGGTGCTTTATTTTACAAAAGCAGAAAAACCGGTTTGGCAACAAGGCTAAGGTAAAAGGCTTAGGATAAAGGTAGAAGCAACCTTAAAATAGAGTCTCAGATTGGGGATTCTGGTGTCCCCTGGTTTGAGTAATCGCCTCCTAGGACTGAAGGTAGAAAGGCAGTTGCTGGTACTTACAGGCCCCTTCTCATCACTCGTGCAGGTAGAAACAAGTGAGGCACATGTCTTAGCTGGCTCCCTGCCAGCAGCGTGTTGCAGTTTTGAAAGAGAGAGAGAGGAAGGGGTGTGTCCTGGCTTTTTAAGCTCGACCCCTCCTCCCCTTTGAGAATCGCCCCCAGGTAGGGGTTTCTGCAATCCACGTGAACTGCCTGAGCCCTCTGACCTGCAATGTCACTTAGCTGAGACATCATGGCGTTCACGTTGAGATGCTGATCCCTGTCCTTGGCTTTTGGAGCATGCCCAGAACACTTGTCATGTGACCTTCCATTTGTCCAGGCCGTGGGGGGTGGAGGCTGATAGGGTGTAGCAGAGTGTTTGTATAGGGTACTCTGGTAGGAAAACGGGCATTTTGCCACACATCCCTTCCTTGATTTTTAAATCCCTGGTTCCCTCTTCCCTTTTCTCTTTGCCCGTCCTTATTCCCTCTGCCCAACTAGTCACCTTTTCTTGATGATTCTTGTGCATTCTCCCTGGGTGGTACCTGCCACCTATACAGCTCCTGCAATCACACTGAAAATGTTCCCGGAGGGGATTTCACCCTTTCCATTCTGAGCTCTCACTACCATGGGGCCAGTTGGAAAGGAGTTGGAAGAACCAGCTGAACAGTCTCTTCACCTTGGCCTCCCTTGGTTGGCCTTTGCCCTTATCTGCTCCTAACGAGGTTCATTAGAAAGAGACCAGAAGGCTTCCACGATAGTTGGAATTTCAAGCTAAGCGTCTCACGAAAAGGAGAGACTTTTAAATGAAATGTTGGAAAGAGACAAGACTGGATTATAAACTCCTGGTAGCAGGGACCTCTTTCTACAATCAGATACATTGTACAACCAGATACATTGCTTGTGCTGTATAAATAAATAATAAAATCGTGGAGGTGAACATTATGCCATAGTGTCCTGGGGAGTGCTTCATTTCTCCGGATGACTGGTGGACCACAAGAGGTTCCAATAAAAGCCAATACCTCTTGGTTCCAGTACCTATGACAGTTCCTCTGCCAAAAACCAACCTTATTCATGTCCAGCCTGCTGGGGAGTTGAATATTTAGTTCTCCTGTAATAATGCCTCAGGAAAGCTTGGTCACCTCCAGTGGATCCCTTCGTAAGCCCAGCAAGCAGAATGACAGGGCTGCAAGATGTAGACACTCGGCCACACTGCACTGGCCAGTACTTAATTACAGGAGGAAATCAGCTTACAAAGAAACATGCACACACCCCGCCTCCCAACTAACTCGGCAGCGGGACTTTGTGGCCTCAACGCAAGACTGGTGGGGATAAATATACGGATGCATTTCAGCTTCTTATTCTCCTGTGTGGCCCGAGTTGCCGCAGGTCCCTTTTTATCCAAAAGAAGGGAGGCACTGCAGAGGTGTAAATCTGCGGCATGACGCTCTCCTTTCCGATTGCAGCCCCGGGCCCTGGCATTTAACCTAGCAAAATCATATCCATGGAGGGTGGTTTATTCTATAGCTCCGGCTGGAGACGCTTCAGAAGAAAAGGAGATAGCTAAGCAAAATGAGCCAGTCTGCGAAAGACATACATGCTAAAGCAGGCAGGAGCTGCAAATTGAGCGAGTAGACCCAGAGCTGGGTTAACATTGCAGCCTCAGAACGGCCTCTTCCTCCTACTCCTAAGCCCCATGGGGAGGAAAGACCAGAGCTGGGGCTGCATTTAATGGGGGAAGAATCCGACTGCAACCCTCGGCAGCTCTGCCAGTCGACAGGTTTTATCTTCAGCCAATAACACTTCCAAGAAGCGGAGAGCAAAAGTAATGAAAACCTTTCTGTCTGCGCCTGGAGGAGGAAAGGCCCCCAGAGGCCACTTGGGATGGGTTTGTAAATCTACAGCAGGCAAAGAGAGCGAGTGGTAGCGAAAGCTGCTGCTGCCTTGTCTGGATTTCTTGGGCGGGGATGCTTGGTGGACGCTTCAGTATGTTTTGTAAGCCACCCCGAGCTGGAGAGAGTGGGGTAGAAGTTTCAAAATAAATTCAGTAGCAGTGGGGTATAACATGGGGCGGGGTGTGTGTGTGTGAATGGTGGTCGGGGGGAGGTGTTCTCTCTGATCAACATGACAAAAGAAGCTACATGGAGCTTGATGCTCCAGTGGCAGAAATGAGCAGGATTCAGGGATTAGTGATGATGACCCTTCTCATCTGTATTCAGTTCAGGCCTGACACAATAAATGCACTAGGAGTATTGCTGGTGGAACAGGCCCAGCATCAGACTGACGTGGGCTTTGAGGCAATGGACCTCCAGCAGGCTCCCTCAACTCCACAGCTGGAATTGGGTCTGATGGGGGGGGGGGACAGTGGACCCCCCCCAAAAAAATCCTGCAATTATTTTCTTTAATATACTTTAAGATATGATGAGTAAAACAATAATTGCATAAAGTAGCAGTATAGGCTCCAGAAACTGATTTCAAAATATCAGAGAGGGGGTAGGAATGGGAGGTAGCCCTCCTGCCCAGCTACCAGAATGTGCAGGTCCCCCCCAGTTTTTCTCAACAGGCCTTGCTGGGATGATGCAGGATAGGAAAGACCGCAGCAGCAATCACAATGAGGCAGACTGCTCATTTTAAATACAGCCCCTCCTCTAGGAGGGGCTGTAGGATATTATTGTTTCGCATTTCTATAATACCTTCAGTGTTCAGAGTGCTTTACAACAACCCCGTATCTGGTTCACCCTCACAACCACCCTGTGAGGTAGGGCATTATATTAGTCCCAATTTGCACATGGAGAGCTGAGGCTGAAAGAAAGAGGCTTGCCCAGAGCTAGCCAGTGAGCTCATAGCTAAGACAGGATGTGAACCCTGGTCTTCCAAGTCTTGTTGCCAGGAATTTAGAGTTAGTAGGTTCAGGCTTCTGAGGCCTGGATCATGGCTTGCATATTTACATACTTATATTTGATATTTTACTTATTTTATATTAGATATTTAATTACTTATATTTGCTTATGTATTTAATCACAATTATATATGGCTTGCTTGAAGTTATAGCAGTCTAGTTAAATGCAGAACAAAGGTTAACCAGAGAGAGA
>QEPC01008216.1:1157717-1171518 GCA_003113815.1 Sphenodon punctatus
GTGTGTGTCTGCACTATGTACAGGGGGGAGCTAGGGGGGAATGGGCTCTACTGGGGCACTCCACTCCAGTGTGTGTCTGCACTATGTACAGGGGGGAGCTAGGGGGGAATGGGCCCTGCTGGGGCACTCCACTCCGGTGTGTGTCTGCACTATGTACGGGGCGGAGCTAGAGGGGAATGGGCCCTGCTGGGGCACTCCACTCCAGTGTGTGTCTGCATTATGTACAGGGGGGTAGCTAGGGGGCAATGGGCTCTACTGGGGCACTCCACTCCGGTGTGCATGTGCACTCTACATGTGTGTACCTGTGCCCCCCTCCCCCCCAGGTACGGCTGCCCCTATGATTAGCTCCAGCCATGATGACAAGGCGGGGCACACCTGAGGACAGGACTAGAATGGCTGCCGGACTCCAGCCTCTTTTATCTGCCCATGCTGCCTCCCCTTTGCTAGTTGATCCCCAGACCTATTCAGAGTGCTGGCGAGACGGGGGCTGAGCCTTCTTGCAAGGCTATCTAGCCTGCCCATCGTAGGCCGCCCTGTGGGGACGCTTGCCCTGTCATGCAGTTAGGATTTAAATGCCTTCTCCAGCTGGCAGGGGGACTGCTTTTTAACCCCTTTAGATCCGGCGCCAGTTCAGCCAGATTGAATGCCCAGTGCCTCCCAGCTGCTGTCTTCACGTGGCCCCGGCCTTTCCAGCCAGAGGTGCCATGGGGGGGTAGGGTGGCAGGCACCTGAGCTAGGGAGAAGCTGGTGATGCTGGGCCTGTTCCCCATGCTGCCCTGTCGCTGTTCCCGCTGAGCCCACAGCAGAGACGCTAGCAGCTTTGTGCTGTCTGGAAACAGATGGGGGCAACTCTTCAGGGGGTCAAGGGCTCAGTGGAGCAGGGGCACTACCAGGGATTTGCTTAGGGGGTAGGGAGTGTGATTCCCAGACACCCCAACCCCTTCCCAATCAGGGACGGCTGCACCCCCTCCCCACCAGATGCTGCTGTCAGACTCCAGCTCTGCTGGGAGTGGGATTTCCCTGTTACCATCCCTAGCTCTGGGCTCCCTTCCTCTCCTCTGCTCCCACCGCTCTGCCTCTCCGTTCCTCCCTGCTCTTCTGTGCTGTAGTGTCCGACAATGAGCAGAAAGAGTACTCTCCCCTTGTCAAGCGGTCGGGGTCTGAAATAGGGATGCCCTGTTCTATGGGCTGCGGGGTCTGAAATAAGGGATTCCCGTTATGTTCTATGTGGTGGTGGGGTCTGGAATAAGGGGCATTTGGTTATGTTCTATAGGGCCCTGAAATAAGGGATGCTCTCATTATGGTCTCTGGGGGCTATGGGGTGTGAAATAAGGGATGCTCTCATTATGTTCTATGGGGTCCGAAATAAGGAATGATCATTATGTTCTATGGGGCTGTCGGGCTCTATTATGTTCTATGTAGGGACATTCCTTATTTCAGAGCCCCATACAACCAGGGACCCATTGCTGCCAATGGGGGAAAACACTATGAGCACGGATCCCTGGTTCTATAGGGCTGTGGGGTTCTGAAATAAGGGACAACTATTATGTCCTGTGGAGCTGTGGAGTCTGAAATGAAGGGCATCTGGTTATGTGGAGCTCTGAAACAAGGGGTGCCTGTTGTGTTTTCGGGAACTACGGGCCTCAGAAGTAATGAAAGTTCCCTTCAAATAAAGGCCGTCTGGTGTCCCCAGTTTACTGGTTCTGCGCATCAAGCAGAAGCGGGGAACCTCAGGCCCAGGGGCCAAATGCGTCCCATGGCAAGTTCTTATGTGGCCCCTTTCCACTTCCTCTGCCACAGACTCCCTATGGAACTGCAGGCAAAGTCACTTCATCCCTCTGTGACTCTCCATCTATCGCATGCGTGTCATATAGGGGGAAGGAAGCTTTGAAATTTAGTACAAGTTTTGAGGGCCACGTGGAAATTGGGGGCAGGCGGTGCTTAAAGGGTGAGCTCAGAAAGAGGAGGGTCCAGATCATGAATCTACCCCCTGTCCTTGTATCCATGCCCTCATCTCTGCTCCTTTTGTCCAGGGACAGGAAAGGGGCAAAATAAAACTAGCCATGGGCCATATTTGGCCCCTAGGACTGAGGTTCCCCACCCCTGGTCTAAAGGGAACCTTTTCCCTCCTGGGGGGCCACTTTGCAAATCAAAACAAACTCTGAGGGCTGCACAGAATCAGAGTTGGAAGGGACCTCCTCCTGCTACTGCAGCTTGGGCCGGCAAACAGCATATTTAAAAACACATAAATAAACAACATCGTAAACAGAAAGGTGCACTTAAGAAAAAAAGAGCCCAGAACATGGATCTGTGTCATAGATCTTTTCCCCTAGCCTTACGGGCATATCCTCATCTCTGCTTCCTAACCACACACTCAGCTTTCCAGGGGTGGGAGGTAGGAACGGGATCCAAGGGCAAGATGCGAGAACTGGATAAAGGGAGCCGTATAAAACCGGAGGGGGAGGCTGCATTTGGACCCTGGGCCTGAGGCTCCTCATCCCTGATCCATGGGGATGGTGCAAGGCTGAGTTGCCTGACGTCCTTGTTTTGCAAGTCTGTCCTGAAGTGAAGGACGGATCTAATGTGTGTGCATCCCTGGGGCAGACGCAGTGCAATCAGGTTAGCGCCATAGGAGAGACGGCTGCATTTACAGCCTTTGCTCTTTCTCCAGGGGCCTCTTTCGCCAGCCTTAAAAGTGCCGCTGTTTCTTGTCCTCCTTGACCTCTCTGCTGCCTCCCCCTCCAGCTTTATATTGCCCCTTTATCTAGTTCCCGCATCCTCCCTACCCTTCCTCTCCCTCTTCCCTGTCCATCCTTATTGATGGGGTCACCATCCGTCCCGTTCCCCACGCCCATAGCTTGGGCTTCGTCTTCGACCCTCACCTTTCCTTTAAACCTTACATCGACTAGGGATGGGCGAACAGATCGCGGTTCGGGTTCGGCTGTTCGGTTCGGCTGCGTTTGGTTCGGCCGTTCGGTTCGGCAGTTCACCAGGTTCAGGTTCGGCCGTTCTGTTCGGCCGTTCTGCTGTTCAGTTCGGCCATTCGGGAAATGTTATGGGTGGGCTTTTTGTTTTTTATATGTTTTTTTGGTTTTTTATTGGGTTTTATAGGTTTTCTTCTTTTTATTTTTTATTTTGTTTTTATATGGGGTTTTTTTATTTATTTATTTTATCTAATATTATATATATATATCTACACTAAATCTAACTGCTATTAACTATTCTAAATGCTATGAACTAAATGGATTATCTAATAAGTACACAGGCCTACTCCTACAAACACTAAAACTAAATCACTAACGCTATCTCTATCACTAAGCTAGCTCCTACAACTACTATCCCTAACCTATCTATCTATCTCTCTATCTATCTATCTATCTATGGATGGGGGGGGAATCACAAACACAAGGTTTCAGTTTAAGGTTTCAGTTTCATTTCAGTACAAAACTGAAATGAAACTTAAAGCAATCTAATAATCCTACTCAACGCCTGCTGTTCAGGAACAGTGACTAGCTCAGAAGGTGTTGGGAAGTGGGGAGGCAGATAGTTTCATTTCTGGCAAGCCTCTCCACCCCTGGTGCCTGGAAATTTGCTCCTCAGTGACTAGTACTACCCCTCCCTGTCACCTTACAGTGAACCTTTTTTTGCCACCCGAACTCACCCGAACGCGATCTGAACTGACCAAACAGTTCGGCCATTTTGCCGTTTGGTGTTCTGTTCTGTTCGGTATGTTCATGTTCGTGTTCGCGTTCAGTCGTCCAAACAAGCCGAGTTTGGGCCCGACGCCGAACTTCCGAACCGCGTTCAGCCATCCCTAACATCGACTCTGTTGCCAAGTTCTGTCGCTTCGTCCTCCACAACATTGCTCGGATTTGCCCCTTTCTCTCTGTCTCCTCAGCCAAAATCCTTGTTCACACCATGGTCATCTCTCGCTGTGACTACTGCAACCTCCTCCTTGCTGGTCTCCCCCATCCTCCCTTATCTCCATCCAAAACTCCGCTGCTAGGGTCATCCACTCAGCCCATCGCTTCGACCACGTGCAGCCTCTCCTCTCCTCTCCTCACTTCACTGGCTCCCCTTTCCCCAGCGCATCCTTCACAAACTCCTGGTATTCACTTACAAAACCCTTCACAACCTGGCTCCCCCTTACCTCTCAGCCCTACTCTCCTTACACACTCCTGCACACACTCTCCGCTCCTCCTCTGTCCCCTCCCTCACTCTCCCTCGTCTCCCTTGCTGCCCCCCATGCCTGGAACTCCCTCTCTTCCCACATCCGCCTTGCCCCCTCCCTCCGCACCTTCAAATCCCTCCTCAAATTCCACCTCTTCCTCGCCGCCTTTCCCGACGCCTGCTAGAACTTTCCTCTCAATATTTACTGTCTGCCCCACCCCCCGCAGACTCCTGCCCAACTGCAACCAAGCCAAGCACGTGCACCTGAGACTTCACCTCCGCTTGAATGTTATTTATCCCATGTCTCTCCCTCTGTCCCCTCTCCTTGTCTCCCTCCCTCCGTGTCTATTAGATTGTAAGCCGTAGACAGGGACCGTGTCTGTCTTGCTGTTCTGTAAAGCGCCAGGTACACAGCTGGCGCTATACAAATACTTATAATAAAAAATAATACTAATAGGAACAAAACCAACAGGTAGCGTGAATACACAGCCCTGACACCGACTGAGGTTGACTCTTGCGGTCTGCTCAGTCTCTAGCCGTGCAGTCAGCCATTTCTCTCTACCATAACCACTTAGTTAAAATGGAGCAATACCTGCAAATAGGGGAGCATCAGACTGGAGATTACAGAGAAAACTGGCTTGCCAGCATCCGTGCACACTCTACGCCAGCGGGGTGGGGAAACTTCTTTGAAATTTAGTACTAGCATACAAGTTGGGGGCGGGGGTGCATTCAAGAAAAGGAAGGCCCAGATCATGGATTTGTGCCTTGGATCTCTCCCCTCTCCTTGTGTACATGCCCTCATCTCTTCTTCCTTACCCTGAGCTGGTTTTCCAGTGGTTGGACCCAGGCTAGCCGCCGAGTTCTGCGTGTGCACAGAGCTCCCTTTTCTCTGTCACTAGGAAAGCATTGACGCAGTAAGGGAGAGGGATGACCCAGCAAGCCATGGCCTCGTGTATCACGTGTGCATTGGAAGCCAGCCTGGCCCTTGTGTTCCTCACTCTGAGGGGTGAACGAACCGGACTGGCAACATAAGCAGAGACTGTGCACGCACCCCCACTTCCCTTCACTCTCCCCTTGAACCTGGGCTAATATCGACACTTGTGCTTTGTGCTGGGCACAATGCCAGCCTCTCCCTCCAGATCCTGGGCTTTTCAGCTCCTCCGTCTCCTCGGCCTATGCCACCTTCCAATCCATCTCCTCGGCCTGCACGGGCCCCTCCTTGCTGGCGCTCCCCTTCCGAACCGGCATACAAGGAGCCAACAGTGTGAAACAGGGAGCGCTGGAGAGGACATGCAGGGCCGGCGTTACAAGAGGTGGGGCAAAGGGGGGCAGGGCTGGGAACGGAGGGCGGCAGTGTCATTGGGGAGTGGAGGAGGGTGACCAGCCCACCCATTTCTGAGGGGTCCCTGTGCCTCCCACGGCCACCGCCAGTCCAGAGAGAGCCTCGCACACTGCCCCACCAACACACGCTGCCCCATTCCTGAGGGGACCCTACAGCCGGCGCCTTAAGCTTCAGGAGTGGCAGGAACAGTGGTGGGAGGTCCCAGAGACCCCCCTCAGGAGCATGGGGCAGTTTCCTGTGGTCCCCCAGAAAACGCAAGGCCCAGAACATCCTTTCCCCCACCCCTACCCTAGCCGGTGCCTAGGACACGTTCCCTTCCAAAATGTAGGCACCCGTATTGTTGATGTTGCCCCTCTGCTCCCGCCTGGCATTTGGATTTCCCGGAGGCTAAAGCCGAGACCGTTTGTGGGGGAGGGAGCAGGGTTTGGGGCCATTAAAGGAATTTGGGCCTGATGTTACTCCTCCCTCTTTCACTCCTCTTCCCCTCTTAACCCTTCACCAGAAACACCATAAATGCCTCAGCCCCTTTCTTCCAACATCTGCAGGAGGAAGGGGCGGAGGCATTTATGGTGTTGCCACCAGAGGGGGTGGGACCACGTCAGAGAGGGGGCTGGGCAAAGGGACCTCCACGCCTCCTTTCTGAAGTAACTCCGCCCTTGCGGAATGTCGTGACATCATGGCTGTCCATGGAGTGGGGCTACATCAAGATGAGGACAGAAATGTTCTTATGTCCCTCACCTTCCTCATGTCTGACATGGCCGCCCTCTGTCGAGCTGATCTTAGAGCGGTGTCTGTTACCACAAAGAGTATTTTATTCAGTTACATGGAGTCTGGGTCTATTCTAAGTGTCATGGTTTTTATTGTAGTCTAGAGAGACGGCGAATGCTGTGTTGGTCCCAAATGGAAGAGATGAAGGCAAAGTACTCGACATGATCTCTTTTATCGGTCCAGCGTCTGTGGGGGAAAGCATGGAGGCTTTCAGGCCTCAGCATGGAGAGAAAGAATGGCAACATTAATTTTGTCTAGTGCGGCAAAGGTACTGGGATTGCCCCCCTAAATGGCAGCTCCAAAACACTGCAGTATTTCCAGCCCAAATTAGAAGTCAAGATTGAAATCTCAGAAATCTCCAGGGACCCTGCACAAAGAGCTAATCTGGAATTAAATCTGGCTCCCAAAGCAAAGCCCTCTCCTCCCACCTCGTACCTCCTTTGTTTTGCTCAAATAGACGCCAATCCCTTTCAGATTTGTTAATTCCAGCCTCGGCTAACTGGAATTCAAACAGCAGACGGAGCAGGGAAACTAATAGAGGTTTCTGCCTGCAATTGAAGTGTGAGGTCAGCTAATTAAGTTCAAGGCATGGGTACTAAGCGGCACTCAGCCCAGGGAGGGGGGAATTTCCAGAGTTTAAAACATTACAATTAATTCCCCCCCGCCCCCGGTGCTGTTTGCCTTTCGCTGCCTGAACATCTGCCTTTGAAGGCATTTGGTTATTACTAGGGTTGCCAGCTAGGCACATTGTCTGTTTATTTATTGATTTTATTTATTTATACTTTGATTTCTTAGCTACCCCCCTCCTGCCTAGGCAGCTCGGGGCGGCTCACAACATATAAAATATAAAACATAATCGATGCATCATAAAATACAAGATACAATTATAAAACAACATTAAAATGTCTAGGGGCAGAGCTAAACAAAAAAAAAAGCAACCTCTCTAGCCCCCTTGCCCCACCCATCACCCGTCTCCCTCATCGAAGGCCTGGCGGAACAGCCAGGTCTTAACACTGACTTTGGAAAGAGGGAAGGTCAAGGGCCAAGCAGACCTGCGTTGGGTGGGAGTTCCACAGCCTCAGCGCGGCCACCGAGAACGCCCTCCTCCTCGTCCCCACCTGAAAAACTCTGGGGACCCCGAGGAGGGCGATCCCAACTGACTGCAGGGGCCAATCAGTCAGAGGCAATCCCACAGATACATGGGGCCCAGGCCGTTTAGGGCTTTATAGGTCAAAACCAACACCTTGAATCAGGCCCAGAAGACTATAGGCAGCCAGTGCAGAGATCGGAGCACCGGTGTAATGTGCTCACGGCAACCCGTCCCCGTAAGGAGACGGGCCACCGCATTCTGCACCAGCTGCAGTCTCCGTCACTAAGGGTAGCCCCATGTACAGTGCATTACAGTAGTCCAATCGTGAGGTGATGAAAGCATGGATAATGGTGGCTAGGTCCGAGTCTGAGACGTATGGCTTAAGCCAACGCACCAGATGTAACTGGCGAAATGCGCGCTGTGCCACAGCCTCCACCTGGACATCCAGGCAGAGTTATGAATCGAGGAGCACCCCCAGACTGCGAACCTGAGGGATTAACAGAGGGCAGACCCCATCAACGATAGGTGTCACCACTCCCTCAGTCCCTCCCACCAGCATTGTTGAGAATTAACAGGCTCAGGGAGAACTGGGAACGCTGTATCCAGTTCCACAAATGCTGTCTCTCTAGAACCTGGACAGGCACTTCTGTGAGGCCGGGAGCCGCGTGTTTCCTGGGGCAGGCTAGTTTGCTGTGGCTGCTATCGTTTAGGGATGGGACTATCGGTAGTGGATTAATCTGATAATCCCGATAATCGGCGATATCGGATTAATCTGATAAAACTGATACTATCGGTATCGGCATATCGTTTTTTAAACATTGCCGATTTTTCGGATCTTTAACATTGCGGCCATTTAAAAAATGGCCGCAATGTTAAAGATCCGAAAAATCGGCAATGTTAAAAAAAGATATGCCGATATCGATAGTATCAGTTTTATCGGATTAATCCTATATCACCATTTTAAAAATGGCCGCAATGTTAAAGATCCGAAAAATCGGCAATGTTAAAAAAACGATATGCCGATACCGGTTTCACCGGTATCTGATAAAACCGATATCGGTGAAACCGGTAACCGGTAATTCCCCCGATAGTCCCATCCCTACTATCATTAGCCCCTGCCCCTCACACTCATGTCACAGTGCGATGGGACACAGCAAGCAGGCCAGACCTGGGTCAAACTGACAGGATAAGACTTCTGCTTATCATTTCTCTAGCGCTACTGGGTGTACGCCGCACTTTACCGTCACCGATTTCTCAAAGACAAGTCTCTGCCCAGTGGGCTTACAATTTAAGATGGACAAGAGTGAGGGGAAACACAGGGACAGACGCACACTCCCACAGACGGGGAACTGAGGTGGAGACTTTCCAAAGGCCACCCAGTGGGTTCATCAGCTAGGGCAGGATTCAAATCCTGGCTTCCCAGGGTCAAGTCCAGCACCTTATTCACTCACCACACTGGTCCTCTGTTTGATACTCCATCATTAAAGTCAACATGAGTTTTCTCCATGATTTTAAAGATGGAGCAACAGGACACAGGTCTAGAACCTTTCCCCAAATTCCTGGCGCAGCGGTTGAACCCGTCGCACAACTACGTCCCCTCTGGCCTCGACCTTCCTTTCTCAAGAAACCTCCCTGTTCTCCCAGCCTAGCCACACCTCTCCTGCTGTCTGCCCCAGCCCTTGCCCTGCCTTCCTTCGTCCTTATTGTCTGCCAACCAGCATATAAATCTGACTGGTAGCAACAAAAATGCTGTTTGATTTAAAACAAATAAAAGAAAGTGTTGTTTTTTTTCACTCAACACACAATTAAATTATGGAATTTGTTTCCCAGAGGACGCAGTCCAGGTCGATGGTATAACTGAGTTTAAGAAAGGATTGGACAAGTTTCTGGAGGAGGATAGGTCCATTAGCAGCTATTAGCCAGGGAGGTGTGGGGAATGTAACCTTTTACTGTCAGGAGCTGGGAGTGAACAACAGGGACTGGATCCCCCCATTGTGACCTGTTGGGTGCTTCTTTCAAGCGACCAAGGTTGGCCACTGTCGGAAACAGGATGCTGGGTTCGATGGACCATTGATCTGACCCAGTCTGGCACTTCTTATGTTCTTATGGTCAGGGGGACCCATGTTGGCTGCGTTGCTGCAATTTGCAGTGATTTTTGCAGAATCAGCCAGAATCCTCGCAGTGACAGGCTGAAATTGCAGTGAAACTGCTGTGGGAGCTATCTGCAGGATCTTTAAATCCTGGTTTAGGCATAAACTTTAGGGATGTGCGAACGCAGTTCGGATGTTCGGAGTTTGGGCCGAACTCGGACGACCGAACCGAATATCCGAACCGAGCGTTCGAATGACCGAACAGTTCAGATGAGTTCGGCGTCGGGAAAAACGTGACTTTGAGTGCGAAAAACGTGACTGGAAGGGGGAGGCAGCTGAGAAGCAGACCTCCTGGCACCAGGGGTGGTTTCAAGGCCAAAAATACCAATACTGAAAACATTTCGGTTTCGGTACCAATAGAACTTTTTTTTAATGTTCGGCCGAATTTGGCCAAACCAAACTCCGCCGAACCGAACAGCTGAACCCGAACGCCGCCGAACCAAACGTCCGAACATCCGAACAGCATTCTGTTCACCTATCCCTAATAAACTTGTCACCAGACCCCAAACTAAAACTGCTGCTGCACTGCAGCTGCCGTCTGTCCGGGAGGTGTGACCACGACCCCCGGGGGTGAATAGGCCCCTCGGAGATGAATTGTGGGTGTGGGGGTTTTAGGGCCCTATGTTTTGGTGAGGGAGATCTGCGGCTTTAACATGAGGTGGGAGTCTGCGGGTGCTGAAATTCCAGAGGATTTGAGTGGTGTTAGAATCACAACTTTGTTAATCAATGTCAAACCTGTTGAAAAAGCATGCTGGGAAGCAAATTTGCATGTATAAATTGTTTCATAATTATGCAAATCGATTTAAGTATGCAAGCGTTAATGTTTGTGGTGAATTTGCAGAATTTGGCTTCACTGGTTGCAGAATTTACAATTTTTGGTGCAGTGAACATGGGTCCCTGCAATAAAAACACTGTTCCATCTGTGAGTCCAGCCAGTCTCTGCTCCCAGCTGGGATTCCCCAGTCCTGCCCCCTGTTCCTCCCAATCTGTTCTTGCTCTACTCTGACCTCACTTGGCCCTCCTGGGCCTGTCCCCTGCAATGCACCTGCATTCTGGAAAGGGGGTCCTTACAGTGGAGCAAGTGTTCTACCTACCTCGCTTTCCCTGCAACTGGGAGTGGGATGATGGTACTGTGTTACTCCAGGGATGGGGTGTCCCTTTGAGCCCTACAGAGCTTCCTTTGGAAGCGCTGGAAGCTCTTCTCTGTTTAAAACCCAGCTGCGCGTAGATCAGCAGATGATGTACAATCAAGAAGGGAGAGCTTGGAGGTTCTGTGTCTAAATGGGGTAAAGACTCTTATTTCTAAGCAAGCATCCCTTCCCAGAGATCTGACTGGATCTACTCTGACAGCCACAGCCTTGTCCTTTTCCTTCCTTGGGAAACCGCTATTGTCCTTTGCAGACGGAACAAACGATTAAGTCTTCACGTTTTGGTTTTCTTTTCCTTGCGTCCCTGCTGTTTCGCAGAGCCTCTCTCAACCTGACAGGTGCATTCAGTCAGAGGATGCACAGCTCCTTGTACTTGGATTCTGTTGCTCTTTCATCTTAATCTTTCCCTTAGCTTCATCATGAAACTCAAATCTCTGTGGGCTGACATAGCCCTGTGGATATAGCATAGATCTTGGAAGGGACAGTCTTGAATTCAACTCTCTGCCCCTTGATGAGTATCATGGTGTCACAATGTGCCAAAGGGGTTAGAAAGTCCCTTTGCTCTGGTCCCTTACTGGCATGACTCTGCCCCATCAGGCCAAAGCCTCTGGAAAAATGGCAACTCTAGCAGTGGCCAGTCCTTTCCAGGAACCCATATTCACTGCACCAAAAAAATAATAATCCTAGATTCTGCAACTTGGAAGTCAAATTCTGCAAGTTCACTGTGAACATAAAAATGTGCATAACTTCTTCATTTGAATAATGGTCATATTTACTTAAGCAAGTTTACTTCCCAGGATGCAGTCATCCAGCAATAAACACACTTCTTTTTCCCACAAACCCGATACTATCTCAGCAACACACAGCCACATACTCCTCAAACAGGCAATTAACATACTTCCATGACACAAAAATTGCCCCTTCGCCATATTGCCAGCAGAACCCTCTCTGCATCACTCAGAAATGGAGCCAGGATGCAGGTAACCCAAAAGCTCCCTCTCCTCTGTGGGGGAGGGCTGGACTGCTGCTTGCTGGGTAGCAAAGAACCGCGAGGGGGTGGGGAAGAGCCATTGTTTTTGAGCAGAGTCTTTCCCTCCAGAGCTACCACAGAGCTGATTAAAGTTAATCCCCTTGTGGCATGGACAGGCTCACCTGGGGGTGAGTACTAGCAGGATTAGGACCCAAGCTTTGCACGGTCTATTTATTCTCCGCCCTGTTAATCCTCTGCCATATACCATCTCTTCGAACCAGTATCCAGTTCTTGTACTGGCCTGGCACCAACCCTCTGGCTCCCCAAGTCCTTAGTTCCAAGCACCATGCTCTGGCCGGCTGTCATGGGAGAAGGGTCAACACACACAGGGGAAGACAGACAAGGGGTCCCTGAGGGAGAACACCACCCTCTGCAGTCGTACAGAAGCGTGGGCAACTCCATGTAGTGCTCGAGGATCAGTTGCTGGGTAAACGTGCCCGTCAGGATAGAGTGGTGGGCTTGGAAATCTACAAGAGATTAGGCCTCTATCATCATTGGGCGCCAAGCAGACTATACTGGAGTGCTCCCTCTCGCCTCTTAGCCACCACGCACACCGGATACACACCACAGGGCAAGGGGAGAGCACAGTGCCGGGCGTGAGGGGGGCAGGGGACCAGGTGCCAGGGCGGAAGGGAGAGGGGTCAATGACGCGCGGAGAGGGAAGGGCAAGGCCTCAGAAGGGGTGGGGCATCCACTCACTCACGCGTTCTCTCAAACACCCGCTCACTCACACTATAGGGAAAACACACCGAGGATAGAAACATCCACCCAACCACTTCACACTGAGCTCCAGTCTCCACTCACACTCTGTCAAGGAAAGGGGGGAAAGAAAATGAGAACTCAGGAAGGTAACAAGGGAACAGTTCATCAAACACCAATCCTTGGTTCACAGCAAGGGGACTGTCTTTTCTGATATAGTGCCTGCCACGCCCCCTTGGCATGCCTGCAGACGCAGTGAGTGGCACAATGGGGCCACGGTGGGAGGTCCCAGAGCCATGCTGGGTTGTGGCGCCGCCTGGACAGCCCCCGGAGCCGATGAGCTGCCCGGGGGTCCTGCCGGGGCAGACGCATTGGGGGAAGGAACCGAGGATCAAGCCCCCTGGTGGGTCAGCCCCACCCCCCCACTGGCACCCCCGCTCGGGGCGGCCCTGACACCGGCTAAGGCCAGTCCGCGTAGCCAGTCCGCTTCCTCTCTGGCTCGTCTCGTGAGGAATCTCTGGCTCAGGCACTCACCCACTACCCGCAGCGCTGGCTCAAAGAATGTGGAGCCCACCTAATGCGGGCTAAGGTGGGCCCGCATGCTGCCAGGCCGTCAGTTAGGCTGCGGAGGAACTGGTGTGTGTTTCAGGAGGGGTAACTAATGGTTGTAGCTGCCGCAACAGGAAGCAGGAGACTGGACAGCAGGGTTGGGGTTGGCTTGGGTGTGAATCCATTGGCAAATCAGCTCAGATTAAGTTTGTGACAAGGGCCTCCCCACTTATTACCCACCCATCATGCATGTTGCAGGGCTGCATTGACGCCTTATGCAGTGCTGGAAGCTCTTCTCTGTTTAAAACCCAGCTGCGCGTAGATCAGCAGATGATGTACAATCAAGAAGGGAGAGCTTCTTGCCTCCCACTGCCCGTCATGATGTGCCGAAGGGGTTAGATGTGCCAAAGCTCGTCTAAAAACACCCTCTCTGTAGCATTCTCTCCTGCCTCTTCTGCCTTGAAGTGACCGTACAGAGCGCTTAAGAGGGAACCCAGCTTGTTTAGTTGCTAAAGTGACTGAGGGGAAGAGGAGGAAAGTGGAAGCTCCTGGCTCCCCAGCCTCCTTACCTTAGGGCATTTCCTCCCTCCTCCAACCCTGGTCATTTTCAGGCAGCGGCAGCTGCCTGAATACTTAAATACAGCCACTCTTCATTATAAACAGACAACTGCTGAAGCCCCAATTTTGCAAAAACCGCTTGACCTACGTTTCTGAAAATTTCATCATGGCTGTAAATTGTGAGGACCATCATATCCACAAAGTTTGAAAAATATCCATCAGGAAAATAAAAAGTTATTGCAGCTTAAACGTTAATTGCTTGTGGTCAAAATTCATACTGGCCTCGTGCATTTGAAT
>QEPC01008216.1:1178475-1193354 GCA_003113815.1 Sphenodon punctatus
AGTGAGGGCAGGGGATGCTTTGGGTGTGGGAGAGGCTAGGAAGTGAGGGCAGGGGATGCTTTGGGTGTGGGAGAGGCTAGGGAGTGAGGGCAGGGGGCACTCTGGGTTTGGGGGAGGCAAGGGAGCGAGGGCGGGGGATGCTTTGTATTTAACAAAAAACTTGGATATTCCATAGTCAAAAAACCTCTGGTTTACAAGAAGAATTAAGGCTCTTGCAAATTCAATCATGTACTAAAAAGCATGGAGATTGCAAGTTAAGGCTCCCACCTTAACTTCCATCCCATGTTAGCAGTAAAGATATTGTCCAGTCTCACATATTCTGCTCACTTACAACTTAGGCTCCATGCACCTACACTTTGCCTTCGTCTTTCAGCCCCAATCCTCGTCCTCTGCAGGTTGGGGGCAACACTGAAACTCGGAACAGGAGAGCGTGAGCTGGCCCCTCACCCCTTCCCTTCCCTCTATTCCTTCATGTTGGTTGGGGAGAATGGGACAGCTGATTCATGTCTCACAACCCTCCCTCTTACCCACTGGTCCCCACTGCCCTCCCAGAGCACAGTGAAGCTGGGCACAGTCATATACAAATGTTTAATTTAAACTTTAAGTTGGGTATGCTTTGAAATTAATTAAATGGAATGGCCATTGGAAGGAATGGAGGCAACAGGAGTGCCCATTTCTAAATAAATACTATTGTCATTCCAACATCCAATTAAGTGATTGTGACATAATACACAGCAAATCACCGAACCATCCAGCACCGTGAGGGGCAGGAGTGGCCAGTAGCCAGGAGAGTTGTAACTCGGGCTTTAAGGGGGACGCTGGCACAGATGGGGTGCGGCGAGGGCTGACTGAAGTAAGAGGGAGAGTTGTGCGGCAGGACTGAGATTCGACTGCATAAGGAGATCAGGAATAGAGGAGGCTTTTGCGGACAGAACCTAGCTGTATTGACAAAATGAACCTCACCCACCGTGAAGAGTCTGGGATACCTATTTAGACTGGGCCATATGATGGTACGACTGAAGGAGAATGCTCAATTGTTTTAACACGGAGTTAGGGGGCTACAGGACTCCTTGAGGTGGGAGTGCAAAGTTACCTTAGCAAAGAGGGGTGGTTCAGGGCCGAGGGGGCTAGTTCGTCCTGCAGGAGACCTGACTTCCAATTCCCGGTTCTGCCAACAAGAGTCTTTGTCTGGCCTCGGGCAAGTCACTTTATCTTTCTGTGACTCAGTTTCCTGCTCCAGAACCCGGGAATGAAAGCACTTTCCTTCCTCACCGGAATGGGGAGAATAAATATGCCCAAGATGCCCAGGCTAGCTTTGAAGGGAAATAATGGGCGATGCAGGCTCAGGAGAACTTTGTGTTAATAAGCTGCTGAAGGACAAGTACAGAACGCAACATCTGTTTCTCTGGGAAAGCAGATCTGATCAGAAGGGGGACACATATTGGATAACGTGCTGGGGAGACTCTCCATCAGACACGCAGGGGGAAACCAGGGGACGACGGAGAGGGTAGAAGAGAGAGAGGGGACACCCTGTGGCAGAGGGATCCTAGCTAAGAGGAAGGGGATTGTATTCAGAAAGGTTTGAAAACCACTGGCCCAGAGAATCAATCTGCGTTTACACACACACAACCAACTCTTGCTTCCATGCGCATTCCATTCAGCCCCAGAAATTACGGAAGACCAGATCAGACTGTTTATGTCAAACACAAAGCCTATGGGTTAGAACCAGCCTATGGGTCTTCTTTTTCCTGGCCATGGGTTGGGCTAGCTTCTTCTGTAACACACAACGGATAAGCTAATTGTGGCCTTAGGTAATTCAATGGAAATCACGTGGCATATAGGCCAATCTGTAGGAACGAGAAGCCAGGAAGACCAAGGCTTGGGCCTCTGTTCCCGACACAAGCTCCAGCCCCACTCCAGGCCCTGTCTGTCCCCAACTTGTGTCTGACCCTGGGTATTTTCAGACATTACGATCCCACGCTCAACCACGGTGAATATTAATACCCACATGGTGAGCAAGGGACCGTAACATCTGTTGGTCCGACAGGTGATTCCCGCCAGATGTTCACCCCCATGAATCACGGGTGGGAATCTCATTGACCATGCAAGCGGCCCTCCTGCCCGGACCATGGCCATTTGCGTGGTCAATGAGATTCCCGCTCGTGATCAATGGGATCATCACGTCTGTCCCCTGACCACGGCCCGGAATCAGCGGCTGGGCCCACTGCTGATTCCAGGCTGTGGTCAATGCCCCGGGGGGCGAGCGCTGCGGCTGCATTGGCCGCGGCGCCCACCCGTCTCCCAGGGGGCGGGCAGGGGGGCTATGCGGCCGCACGTTGACTACGCAGCCCCTCCCCCGATTCCCCGCCGGGATCAGCCGGCACGTCTGTTGGCCATGCCGTTTTGATCCCGGCAGGGGATCAATTGGTGATTCCGTGACGGGGCCAATACTGGCCCCGGCACGTCTGAAAATACCCCCTGTCTGTCTTTGCTCTGCTCTAACCCTGGTCTGTTCCTGCTCCGCTCTGTCCTAGGGTTACCACCTCTCGCAGTCTTGACCCTGACACGCCCGTTTTGGGGTGTGACAGTATCAAAATCACGAGAGGTGTCAACTGTAAAGTCATGATCCACGTCTGCTCCTGTCTAAACCTGATCTTCTCATCTGTACCTGTTCCGTTCCCGAGTCGGTACCCTGACCTGCGTGCCTCTGCCTATCATCCACGGCCAATCAGCGCCGTCAGGGATCCGACAGCTCTGGAAGCAGCCCGAGGAGGGGCATCCTCCAGCAGAGAGTGCACCGATACGTTCATAGCCCCAGCAACTCAGGGTAGCTCCACCTGCCAGGATTGTGCCGTCGCACAGGTAGCACCGGTTCCCCTGCCCAGGAGACAGCTACGCCCCAGGCCAATCGGAAGCAGCATTGACTCCCAAAAGGCAGAACAGGAGGTGCCGGGACTCCTACGAAAGGAGACGAAGCCTAGCACAAAGCCGTTTACCAACTGGTCTGTTCCCGGTACGACCTCCCTTGCCTCCACTCCATGACTCCTGACTTAAGCTCGGCTTGACCATGCTCCGCCAGACACCCGTGCTAACTTCCATGGCAGCTGCACTCCTGCTGTATTGCCTGTGGCCCCAATTCTGCTACAGCTTACCCGGATCCTAACACTGCCTGCCTACATCCCAGTCCTGTTTTGACTTCATTCTCTAATCCAGACCTCAAACCTGCCCACATCCCAGATGACCCTGCCCTTTCACTTCCATGAGTTTGATCCCTGCTTAACATTATCTTGGCCTTCCACCCATGCCAGTGCCCCCACCGGATTCACCTCGCCAAGCGTTACCTGTAGGCTGCGATCTCTATATCCAGGGCCATTTTGACATTGAGCAGGTCTTGATACTCCCTCAGGTGACGAGCCATCTCACTCTTGGTGTTCCTCAAATCATTCTCCAGTTCGCCGATGGTGTCCTGCAATCCAGGCAGAGGGGAGAAATGGTGGCATGTCAAAGACAGAGACACATTCACTGAGTGGCTTTATTGTTATGGAAAAGAAATCACACAATTGCCTGCACAGTAATCACAGCAGCTTCCCAGACAGCTGCTCAGGGTGGGAAATTCCAGTTAAGAGTGGCGGGAAAAGAACATAAACAGACCCAAGGAATGACACCAGAGGGAGCCGAGTCTTTCAAAATGACTTTGTTCAGGGCCAGTTCATCAAAATGAAATGTATGAAATCATTTGGAGCGCTTCTGGACCCCTAGTTGCCCCTGGATCGTCAGGCGGCAGTGGCTAGGAGCACTTTTCACCAACTCCATCTGGGGAGGAGGCTGCGGCCTTTTCTTTCTGATTCGGATCTGGCCGCTGTCATCCCTGCTTTCATCACCTCGAGGCTGAACTACTGCAACGCGCTCTACGTGGGGCTGCCCTTGGTGGCTGTCCGGAAGCTGCAGCTGGTGCAGAATGTGGCAGCCCGGCTCCTATTGGGGGCGAGGCACCGGGAGAACATGACATCGGTGCTCCGAAGTCTTCACGTGGCTCCCTATAGTTTTCCGGGCACAATTTAAGGTGCTGGTTTTGACCTTTAAAGCCCTAAGCCATCTGGGGCCCCGCCTGTCCTTCCATGCCCCACTGCGGCCCCTGCGATCAGCGGGGAGTGCCACCCTGTGGGTACCGTCTTGTTTGTACAGTGAGGGCTCGCAGGGGGGTTATTTTCAGCTGTTGCCCCAGTGCTGCGGAACATCCTTCCCCCAGAGGTTCATTTGAACCCGATACTGGGCATCTTCTGGAGGCGGTGTAAGACCTTGCTATTTGTTAGGGCATTTTGTCAGTGGCCTCTGAGCCATTTGGGAAGGGTGGGGTAGACACTGGAGGAGCCCAGAAGGAAATTGCTCATTTAGGAGCCAATCCTGAGAAGCGCTGAGTGCGGGAAGCCATCGGGCGAGCTTTGCAGCAGTGACACCCAGGTTTGGCAGATGTGCTGAACCTCAGCACGGGAGCTTCCCCCCTCTCCCCCCCCCCGCCTCTGAGCTGCCGAGGGCGCTTGAGAGAGAGTTCAGAAGAGATCAACATGGATGATAAAGGGAAGGGAGGGAAAGACCTAGGAGAAGAGACTGAAAGAGCTGGGAATGTTTAGTCTAACGAAAAGAAGGTTAAAGGCAAGGGGCATGATTAGAGTTTTCTGCTTTTTTTTACTATGTAAATGGCTGATACATACAAAATGGTGCCTGGTCGTCCTCTCTGGTTACTGAGGCTAGGACCAGAGATAACAGCCTTAAATGAAAGGAGAAAAGATTTAGTCTAAGAATTAGGAAGCATTTTCTAACTACCAGGACAGTGGAATAACTTGCCAAGGGAGGTTGTGGAGGCCCCATCACTGGTGGCTTTTAAAAACAGGTTAGATAGACCTCTCTCAGGGATGCTGTAGATGGGAAACCTCAGGACCGGGGGCCAACTGCAGCCCATGGTTAGTATTTACGTGGCCCCTGGATCCAGATCCTACCTCCACGCATTGAAAAGTTGTGCTCGGGGGAAGGGAGCAGCAATGAGGGCATGCAGACAAGGCACAGACCCATCGTCTGGACCCTCTTCTTCCTAAGTGTACACTTTACGCACCCCTGCCTCCAACCTCTGTGTGGCCTTTGGAACTTGTATTCATTTTTAAAGTGACCCCCGGGAAGGAAGAGGTTTCCCATCCCTGTGGAAGATACTGTGAATCCTGCTTAATGGCAGGGGGATGGATTTTGGGGGGGTCCTTTCAAATCTAGGATTGTATAAATAATATTCCCATTGTCTGGGAGCAACATGAATTCTTTGCCTTCATCCATCAATGCTACTCCCCCCCAATCAAGAGGATATTTGTGCAGAGGGCAGCGTTGACAAAATCTGAAGGAAAGGGCTTGATCCACTTCACGGAGAACACAGAGCTCAGGCATGAGGGTGAAATTCTTGATCCACTTCACGGAGAACACAGAGCTCGGGCATGAGGGTGAAATTAAATAGCAGAACAATTGGTCAAAAGAAACCACGGAACTGCCCTTGTCCAAGCGAGAGGCTGGCGCGGCAATCGAACCGGGGTGGTTTAAAGTTCATGAAAACCACTGCTGTTACCATGAAGGCAGATGGAATCCTACAACTGTAGGAATCCATCCAGGGATCTTGGAAGGGAACCCCCCCAAGGGTCATCTAGTCCCACCTCCCGTTGCAAGGCAGGCTGTCCCCTGCCTACAGCATCGCAGACAGAGGCTCGTCCAGCTGGTTCTTTAAACCATCCAAGGAAGGAAAATTCATAACTTCCCCACCGATCCCATGGCCCAGTTGTTCTTCCAGCTAGGAACATTTTCCCAATATTTAACTGAAATCTACCTTGCAGTGATTGAAGCTCATTCCTCTTTTGTTCACTCAAATGGATACGGTGGCGGCGGTGGCAAAGGGGGCATTCCGCCAGTTACATCTGGTACGTCGGCTTATGCCGTATGTCTCGGACTCAGATCTGGCCACAATCGTCCATGCTTTTATTACCTTGAGACTGGACTACCGTAACACTCTCTACGTGGGGCTACCCTTGGTGCTGGTTCGGAGACTGCAGCTGGTGCAGAATGCGGCGGCCCGTCTCCTAACGGGGACGAGCCGATGCAAGCACATTACACCAGTGCTTCGCTCTCTGCACTGGCTGCTGATAGTCTTCCGGACCCAATTCAATGTGTTGGTGCTGACTTTTAAAGCCCTAAACAGCCTGGGCCCCACCTACCTGCAGGACCACCTCACCCTCCGGCGCCTGGATCGGCCTCTACAGTTATCCGGGGGCGCCCTCCTTGGGGTCCCCCGGGTCTCAACCTTGAGGAGGGCGTTTTCTGTGGCTGCGCCGCAGCTGTGGAACTCCCTCCTGCCGGAGGTCCGCTTGATCACTGCCCTCCCCTCTTTCCATAGACCGTGTAAGACCTGGCTGTTCCGCTGTGCCTTTGCCGAGGGAGATGGGGTGGGTGGGTTGTGTTAGGGGTGGGGTGGGGTTTGAATTGTTTTTATTGGGGGATTTGAATTGTATTTTGATGTTATTTATTTTAATTTGTATTTTAAATTGTTGTTAGCTGCCCCGAGATGCTTTTAGCAGGAGGGGGCGGCATACACATTTTATAAATAAATAAATAAGCAAGCAGACCCACAGGAAGTTCCCCACTGCGCATAACGGTTCTCTTTGACATTTTTACCACCTGCCTCAGGGCAGCATGTATTACACCTTCCTCTTTGAGAAGCATTTATATTCTGTGCTATCATCTCTCACTCCCTGTTTCTTTCCGCACTAGAGCCCAGTGGCGGGGGAAGGCGGGGTGTCTGGGTTTTGTTGTTGTTGTCTGCACCAGAAATGCTCCACTTCTTTTGTACTCTGCCACTCCCTATTTCCCCCCCCCCCTTCTCCTCTTGCATAACCTGCTCGATGCAGCACGCTGAAGACAGCCCCAACAGGAGAGAGCCAAGCAAGTGACAAACGTACCGTATCCTGGTCGCCGGAACCCACCGGTGAAAATCCATCACCTTTAACAGAGTTACGACAGATTCACAGCAGCCGGTCTGCGTGGAACTGTGCCCATCCCCTGTGACATCTGGGCACCTGAATGAGAACACCTGGGACTCTTTCATCCCTTGAGACCGAGAAGGAGAATTTTGGTTTTGCTGCAGTGCAAAACGGCATTTGGGAAATGGAGGAAACCTGACTGGTGGGCTCTGACACAGTCAGAAAGACGGTCCCTATGGAAGAGTCATTCATTTCAAGCTCACAGGGGACCACTGAGATCAGCTAGTCTGACCTCCTCTGTTTCAGGAGGGGCAGGGTATAAATGGAATAAATTAAAAAATACAAAACAAACCACTCGCCTCCACCCACCACGGCCGCACACCCATCCCCCTACCCATGCGGTCCATTTGAAAAGGGCCTCAGACCCAGCTCTGCACACGCAGCAGTGGTTCTGACGGATAACAGCTCCAACGCAGAGATATAAAATCCTGGACCTTATTTTAGCCCCCTCCTGTGGATGGCATCCCTGCTGGATGCACCCCATGCGCCATGAATTCAATGGCGGGAGGGGGTTGTTTGTTTTTTAAAGAATCAGGGCGCGAGAGTCTAGCTCAAACTCATCTCTTACAATTGCAGTTGAAGGGCTCCGTTTCAAATTTGCCTAATTTATTTATTTATTTTGTCGAAGGAGCCAGATTCTAGGGGCATAAGCTAGGTTGGAGCAGGCCCCACTGCATGCGATGGAAGGAATTCCCTAGCTTCCTCCTCCTCCCAACGGCATGGAACACAACTGGACCAGGGAGCATGAGCACCCCCAGGCTCGTGGGCTGTGGGTAGGGTGGCCACCTAGCCACACTTTTAAGGAACACTTATGAAAAATACATGTTGCCTAAAGGCGCCAAATGCAGGCCCTGCAACATGTATTTTTCATAAACGTTCCTTGAAAGTTTGCCTAGGTGGTAGCCCTAGCTGCGGTCGATATTCTAGCCACACCCTTGCCAGATTCATCCATTGGCTTTTGTGGAGTTACATCACAAGAGAATTTGTCTCGTGTAGCCCAATGAGCAAACAAGGCTGCACGGGACCTGTGCATCGTTAGACCACTCAGCAGACGCCCTTAATTGTATCTATTCGGGCTGAAACTCAATCTCAGTTTTCTCATGATTCTCACCGAGAATCCTGGTTCTCGACTCTTTTTTTGCAAGAATCAATCGTCGAGAAAATCCTGGTTCTTGACAGTTTTCTTGGGCGAGAATTTTTTCTCGAAATGCCATTTACCGTTACCGCTTACCACGCTCTGCATTCGTCCCAGGAACGCGCCTGCGCAAAATGACTGCTCTTTTCTAAAATGGTGGCGACGCTGCTGGCATCATCTTGGAAGAGAGCTGAGCATGCACAGAACAGCCATGGCAGGCATTTTGCATGTGCGCATTACCGGGGGAAAATGCAGTATACAGTAAATGGTATATCAAGGAAAATTCTCGACCGAGATCTCGAACCATTCAGTAACATTTCTCGATTCTCGTGGGATTTTCGCGAGATCGAAACTGATTCTCATTTCAGCCCATAAGCTCTCTTCTTCTCCTGCTTTTGGGAGGCAGCTGCCCTAATTCAATGGTCAACCATGGATATTCATGCCATCAGCCATGTAATGGATGCTGATGCTTGTTGCTTGGCTCCACACACACCCCCTTGCTCAGATTTAGATTTGCCACCAATCCAATACATGGCTGATTTCCATACAACTTGCTCCAACTGACATGGAAGATAGGCCCACTCATGGAGAACAGCTTGCATCATTGGCTCTATATAAAAGGAGCTGCCTAACTGAGTCAGACCAATGGTCCATCTTAGCCCAGTATTATTGTCATAACCTGACATGCAGGGTTTCAAATCTGGCTCTCCGGCCGAGGCCTCACCCAGGCATGCAACTGGAGCCCCTCCAGGACCCATAGCAGAGGCCTCACCCAAGCGTGCTACCTGAGACCCTCCAGGACCCATAGCAAAGGCCTCCCCCAGGCGTTAGGGATGCGCGAACACGGTTCGGATGTTCAGAGTTCAGACCGAACCTGGTCTGTTCGGACGCCCGAACCGAACATCCGAACCGAACTCTCGAACGACCGAACAGTTCGGTCGTGTTCGGATGAGTTCTGATGATTTCGGGGGCAGGAAAAACGTCTTTCCAGGGCCAAAAATTAGGTTTCAGTTTCGCTATTTTTGAATGTTTGGCCAAGTTCGGCCAAACCGAACTCGGCTGAACCGAACCATCAAACCCGAACTTGGGTTTCGAACCAAACGACCGAACATCCGAACCGCATTCTGTTCACCCATCCCTACCAGGCGTGCTATCGGAGACCATCCAGGACCCATAGCAGAGGCCTCACCCAGGCATGCTGAGACCCTCCAGGGCCCATAACAAAGACCTCACCCAGGTGTGCTATCAGAGACCCTCCAGGACCCATAGCAGAGGCCTCCCCCAGGTGTGCTATCAGAGACCCTCCAGGACCCACAGCAGAGGCGTCCCCCAGGTGTGCTACCTGAGATCTTGAATCAGAGATGCCGGGGATTGAACTTGGGACCTTTATTTATTTATTTATTTTACTATTTTTCTACCCCGCCCCCTCCTGCTCACAGAGCAGCTTGAAGCAGCTTAGAAAATGCATAAACAATAAAAACACACATAAAATATCATCAAAGACATTTAAAATGATAAAAAGAACTAAAAAGGCTTTATACAGGAGAAGCATGCGCTCTACCACCTGACCCACAGCCCACCCTATTTATTTTTTTTATTGTGTATTTTTATCCCACCCCACTCTTGCTGAAGCAACTCAGGGTGGCTTACAACATTTCTAAAAGATAATACAAAAGATAACAACAGTAATAAATACCGCAACCCGATCAGAGGATGAAACCCGTTGATGCTGGTAGAAGACAGATTGGGTTCATTAAGATCAAATTACATGTTGATGTTAATTGGAGAGGTGGGTTTTCTTTCTTTTTTTTATGTTGGGTCCCCCTGTGTGGGATATGGCCCAAATGCTGTTGCTATATTATATTGTTGTTTTGGGGTTTTCCCCTGTGTGGGATGAAAAAAACCTAAATTTTGTATTTTTGTCTACTGATGTGGGCCGCCTCGAGCTGACTTCGGTTGGGAGAGTGCGGGATATAAATTAAAGGTGATTGATTGATTGAAACCTCTGGCTATAAGGTGGGGAGGGAGCAATGCAGAATGGATCATGCCGTATATGGTCTTTTTTAGTGCATATCCTCTGAAGTATCTGAGTGAGAAACTAGACTCATTGATCTGACCCAATATGACAGTTCTTATGTTCTTACAACAGTATATGCTACCATTTGTAATGCACACCTTTAATTTCTCCTGACTCCAGTGCAGGAATAGCTCTTCTGGGACAGTGGACAACTTGCCTTTTACTTAACTGGGCCCTTGAGATTCAGGTCACTTTTTAACTGTAGCTGCCGCGTCTTTAAGAAATTGAGATACTTTAGCCTACTTGGCTCAAGGTGGAGCAGGGTATACTGGGATTTGTAGTTTTCGTGGACCACGCCTATGCATTGAAGAGGGGGCATTCCACGGCTCATATGGTATAACTCAGTGAGCTGCACTGGGCCGCCCAGCCCTCACAGCTGCTAGAGAAGGTGAGGGAATTATTTCAAAGCATACGCCCAGGGTAACCCGCACAGACAAATGCAAGGGGAGGTGGGGGAAGCCTACAATAAAAATCTGTTACCAGGAGAGATCAGGAGTCCGTGACACCAATGCCTGAAATAACAAGGAAGAATCTTATAAAAGAAAAATACAGAGGTCTCAAACAAGCAAGTAAGCCACACCCATGCATGCTGCGGGGAAAGGCAAAAAAACAAACCCCAAACCCTCAAAGTTGACTGTCAATCTGACCTGAGGGAAACTTCCTTCCTGCCCCCGCAAGTATGGGATGGGGAACCTCAAGCCGGGGGGGGGGGGCAAATGTGGCCCATGGGCTAGTTTTTATTTGGCCCCTTTTCCAGTTCCTAGATCTGGCCCCTGGATCCAGTTCCTACCCCCAAAGCACTGATAGACTGAGCTCAGAGGAAAGGAGCAGAGGTGAGGGCAGGCCCACAAGGAGAGGGGATGTATCCATGATCTGGGCTCTCCTCTTCCTGAGCGCACCCCTAAGGCACCTCCATGCCCCACTTCTATGCAGCCCTCACAGCTGGGACTGATCTTCATTGTGGCCCCAGGAGGAAAAAATGTTCCCTACCCGAGTCAGTCCCTTAGCCTGTGTGCATTACTGCACTGGCAGCTCGATAAGCCTCTCATTATAGAAAACTTCAATCAAATTGCCTAGAAAATGGTCCTTTTCGTATAGACTCTTGTGGGTTTGTTTTTTTTCCAAACTATCCTACAGAGTTCAATAGAAAATGATATCCCTGCTTTAGAAGTCTCTAATTAGAGGAAGGATTCTCTATTCAGATCTATAAACTTTGAGAATAATGTCTTCAGAATCCCATCTGCTCCTGGTGGGTTGTCTTTGCTAAATTCTGTAGGCTTTCTATAAAGGAGGAGACATATTCAAGAAGGATACGGCCGTCATTAGCTATTAGTCATGTTGAGTGGGGGAACGTAACTTCTGATCTTCAGAAACTAGGAGTGAACAATAACCAAAGGATCACTCCATATTCCCTGGAATATCTAGAACCAGGTACTGCTGGAGACAGGATACTGGGCTAGACGGACCAACAGTGGCTCTTACGTTCTTACACCTTTTCCAACAGGTGTTGCAAAAGCTCCCCATCAATATTATTCTAGCGGAGCTCAAATCCAGCAATCCCATATTAAAACGCTCAATATGTCTAGATTAACTTCAATTATGCAGGAATTTAATCCACTTGTGTTGTTGCATCCTGCTTAGTTTAGTCTTGCAGGCTCTTTTCCACATGGCATTAAGAGTACGGTGTTTAAGAAGATTACTAATATGTAATCCCATTGGACCCTTGCATGCCACATTGTATGAGACTTGGGATACTTCCATTCAATTAGCTCAGGGGTGCGGCATAATCTATTTACTTAAACATTAAATCAATCTCGATATTAGATTGAAAGTAGGCTTTTCATCATCCAAGAAGCAGCAATAAAATATGGGAATTGCTTATTATTCAAGATGAACCAAATGAGCTAGAGAAATGCCATCTTTTGGATCTTGAGGAGGCTTTTACTACTGCGGAGACAGGCAGTGGTTCCACACTGATGTCTTCATGATTTCATTTGGCTCCTTGGGGCCCTGTTTCTGCCCCACTGAAGACAGTGGGAGCTTTGCCATTAGCTTCAATCGGTATAGGAGCAAACCCCAAATCAATTATGCTTCTGCTATAGCACGAAAGCACTGTGATCCCTGCAACGGATGTTTGTGTATAATAAACACCCTGCAGAAGAAAGCAGCTGCTCACAGATAAAGCGTTTTCTAGAAATTCTCTCTCCCTGTAAAGAAGATTAGTTCCACACAGGAGTTCACCTTTGATGCAACAGAGTTTTTAAAGAACACTGGGGGCTTGGAGCAATTCCCTCAAGAGGGACAAACGGTATGGGGGGGAAAACAGTCACATTCAGGACCATGGAGAGAAACAGACTCTCTCTCCAGCTGTCTCTCTTCACCCAAATGCAGTGGATCCTGCAGCAGGCCCAACGCATTGCGAACACCCACGTAAGCCCAGAATGTGAGTGTGTAAGGGGAGTGGGACCCCTGAAGGCTGCCCATTATGCACAGACATTCTAGTGTGCGCAGGGAAAAGGTGGGTTGATCCGGATAATCTAGCTTTCTCATTGAAACACAATGAATTTTCTCATCTTCATCCCACTGATCCTGGCTCTCCCAAGCTGCTAGTCTACCATCATTCCTGTTGCCCCTCCCTGCACTTGCCCTGTAGAGAGGTGGGATATAATTCAGAGTGAGGCCACATGAGATGGGGCGGCCCGATCCCACGTCCACCAAGGGGAAGGCAAACGCAGCCGCTACGATTTGGGCTGGAGGGGGAGAGCAGTGGCCCCCCTCTTGACAGGGCAACTGGGGGGGGGGCGCTGCCAGAAGTCCTGCCACACCACAAGGTGGGCTGAGGAGTTGGCCACATGCGCAGGTGCCCAACTCCGCGCCCACCCGCCCACTGTCCCATCCCCAGCCGTGATGTAGATGCACGGGAATGGCGGACTGCTCAATGGTGCTGGTGGGCTTTGCCAGGGGGCAGGGCAGTATGGGGACCGGCCACACGAGAGGCAACATTAACATGCAATGCATCGCCAGTCTTCTCCTGCAGCCAGCTGCCCGTCCCGGGGTGGCAGCCGCCAGCATTGCATGTTAATGCCACCTAAAGTGGGATAGCCTCTCGTGTGGCCTCACCCCTTCGGTGCATAAAGAAAGAGAACCTTTACACCGCAACTAGGAAAGGACGACCCCCTCGCAAAGGTTTTCAAGTCTGTGATAACCTTAGTTCAACAACGATAAGGAACACCCAGCTGTTCCTACATTATCCAGTGTAACCTAGTGGTTAAGGTGTTTGACTTGAGCCTGGGAGACCAGGGTTCAAATCCCATCTTACAAGTCAATAGCTCTCCGCTTTGATTCCTGTATGAATTATAAGATGCACTGACCATTGTATTTCCCTGGAAGAGGAAAGCTAAGGAGCTCTCCAGATTTACGTAACTACAGCTTCTTCGAGCCAAGGCTCAGTCTCAAGTAGCTGTGTCTGTGCAAGAACTAGACATGGCCGGTGCGGTCACTCAGGGGAGAGATACTATAGAACCGCGCCATCTCTCCTTACATGGGGCAGGAGGCCAGGGGTGCAAGGTTCCTGGGGCACAGGTGCTCAAGGGGTTCCAACAATGCATAAGGGAGACAGTTACCAAAGTCTCTATGGCACAGGAGATGGGAATGTTGGAAGGTGTGTGGTTCCCAGGGGAAGGGTGCCCAAGGTCTCCAGGGTGCATGGGGTAGAAGTGCTCACCCCAAGGGCTCTGTGGCACAGAGAATGAGAGACTCCAGAGGCTCTGGGGTGCAGAGGATGGGGGATCCTAGGAGTTTTGTGGGGCATGGGGGGGCATCCATGGGCTCCATGTCATGTGGGGCAGAAGTGGGGCATTCAGGGTGGGGAACCTGGGGTTTAACCGTGCACAGAGTGTGGGACCACAAGGTCTCTGTGGCTCATGGAGTAGGGTGTCTCCAAGGGTTCCAGGGTGCATGGAGCAGAGATACCCACCTACACAGAGTGGGGGACCCATGGAGTAGGGCATCTCCAAGGGGTACATGGAGCAGAGATACCCACCTGTATAGGGCGGGGGACCCCAGGGTCTCTGTGACCCATGGAGTTGGGGGGGGTGTCCAAGGACCGCATGGCGCAGAGGTGCCCAACCAGAGCAGGTGGGGGGGGTCTCTGTGACCCATGGAGTCGGGGTGTGTGTCCAAGGACCGCACGGTGCAGAGGTGCCCAAGCAGAGCAGGTGGGGGCCCCCAAGGTCTCTGTGACCCATGGAGTCGGGTGTCCAAGGACCGCATGGGGCAGAGATGCCCAAGCAGAGTGGGTGGGTGGGTCTCTGTGACCCATGGAGTCGGGGGTGTGTGTGTCCAAGGATCACATGGTGCAGAGGTGCCCAAGCAGAGCGGGTGGAGGGTCTCTGTGACCCATGGAGTCAGGGAGGGTGTCCAAGGACCATATGGCACAGAGGTGCCCAAGCAGAGCAGGTGGGGGCCCCCAGGGTCCCTGTGACCCATGGAGTCGGGGATCCAAGGACTGCATGATGCAGAGGTGCCCAAGCAGAGCAAGTGGGGGGTTTCTGTGACCCATGGAGTCAGGGGAGGGGTTCAAGGACCGCATGGCGCAGAG
>QEPC01008216.1:1224773-1241708 GCA_003113815.1 Sphenodon punctatus
CCCCCCCCCCCCCACGCAGGGCCAGGTGTGGGGGCAACAGCTCCCCCCTCCTCCCACTGAAGTCGGCCCTTTTGGGGTTACTAGTGTGTTGAGGTTTGGGAATGGGGCACAAACTGGGGGGCTTGTGACCTGACAGCCCGATGGGGGTTGCCTTTGGGCTTTTTACACCCCCCCACCCCCTTGCTCTCTTTGCGGCCCCTTGACCCTGGGTGGGCTGTGATTCTGGAGGTTTGTCTGATATGTTAATTAAAAGGGGTGTGTTTTTATTTAGAAAAACAAAACAACCGAAAAGCCTTGCACTAGCAAACTCTTTTTAAAATTCTAGCATAGACGAAATAATCCTGGTTTGCTAACTGTGCGGGGTAAGGTATGATCTTGGACTTGCGTGGCTCAAGTGAGCCTCCTGCACGCTTCGGTTGAGTGAAGGAAAGACTCCCATCGGCTTCCTAGGGCGAGGAGGGACAGCGAGCAGACTCTAACTCTTGGTGCTGCTGCTCCCTCACTTGCGTAACAGCTGGGGCTGCTGTGGAATCCGGTGGGGGGCGATGCCGTTTATAGAGGAACGCAATTGGCCTGGCTGCACGATGGGTGTTTCCAGGAGAGCCTGGCCCCAGGATTCAAGTTCAATCTCACTAACTTTATTTAAACGGAGCGTGTGGCCTTGGCAAGGATTTCTGTGTCAGGCTCAAACAGATAATCCCAAATTGGGAAGTTGGTGCCAAATGAAAAAAAAAAAAGTCTGTAGCGTTCTCATTTTTACTTGAGACTTTTCTCTTTCTCTTGCTCCCTCTCCATCTCCAAGTCTTACGTTGGCTGTGTATGGAATCAACGACATAATACATCTCGTCCAGCTGGATTTTATATGTCAGAGTGTTGTAAAAATTCTTGGAATTGCTGAGATGAAAACTTTCCCTCCTCCCAAAAGATCCAGTGTCCTTAGGTCTAACAGGAGTGGGAAACCTTTGTCTTGTTTGCCAAATTTTTATTTGACCCCTTTCCAATGCCTGCCTCTGGGCGTGGATCCAGTCCCTCCCATCAAGCACTGAAAGCGTGGTCTTGGGAAGGCAGCAGACATGAGGGCATGCAATCAAGGATCAGGAATGGATCCATGGAATAAATCTGCAATCTGGACCCTTCCCTACTCCTCTCTGACATGTTGAGCTCCCCCCTTACACACCCCAATTCCTATCTAACTCACAGCATCTCTGCTAACTTTCAAAGTAGCTACCAGGAAGGAAATGTTTTCCCACCTGTTAGTTTAGCTTTGGAAAATTCAAAATGCTATTTTGACCCATTCATCTTGGGTTCCTCTGAATATGTCCTTATCCAATTTTTAGGTATACTCCCAGTATGTTTTTAAAGGGAAGAGACTTTTTACCATTTGATGCAGAGGGACTATATTCTGTAGGTGAAGGTGTAAAATTAGCACTTAATTTCTTTGTGAACTGAGAACCATGTTACGTTACTGGCTAAAATCTATTTTGCTACTTTCTGCACCTGTTAGGGCCTCAGAGCCAACACAACACCCTGCTGTCTCGGTCCTATCCCAGTGTCTGGAGGCCGTGGCGGAATGGATGTGGCAGAGCAGACTGAAGCTCAACCCCGATAAGACGGAGGTGATGGTGGTGGGGAGAGCGAGGGAAGTGTCGGCCCCCCTGGTTGGGGGGGGTTCGCCCTCCTATAGCTCAGCAGATTCTGAGTCTGGGGGTGATATTGGACACAGATCTCCGCCTGGAGCGACAGGTGGAGGTAGTGGCGAAGGCCACCTTCTGCCAGTTATAGCTAGTGTGCGGAGGCTGCGTCCGTACGTCTCTGGCCCGGACCTGGCCTCCCTCATCCATGCCTACGTCACCTCGAGGCTGGACTACTGCAACGTGCTCTACGTGGGGCTTCCCTTGTGCCTGGTTTGGAGGCTACAGCTAGTGCAGAATGTGGTGGCCCGGCTCCTTTCGGGGACGGGCCGTCGGGAGCACATAACACCTGTGCTCTGGACTCTGCATTGGCTGCCAATAGCGAGTCGAGCCAGGTTCAAGGTTTTGGTGTTGATCTATAAGGCCCTTCACTGTCTTGGCCCCTCGTACCTCAGGGACCGCCTCGCCCTCCACGCCCCAGAGCGGCTCCTTCGGTCGGCCGGGGGTGCCTTCCTGGAGGTCCCCTATGTTAAGCGGGGGGCCACAATGGGGAGGCCATTCTCGGTGGCCGGGCCGCGCCTTTGGAATTCCCTCCCGGGGGAAGCTCGCCTGGCCCCGAGCCTTTTAACATTCCAGCGATGCTGTAAAACCTGGCTGTTCGCACAGGCCTTGGGGGTTGGGGGGTTAGGTTTTTTTTATCCCCCTCCACCCTTATTTATTGTATTAATTATTTTTATATTCCCTAGTCGTGTTTTAATTGCTGTAATTTTATGAGTGTTTTAAAATGTTTTATAATTGTATTTTTATTTTTGAGACTGTTAGCCGCCCCGAGCTGTTTCAGAAGGGGTGGGGTATAAATGTGATTAAATAAATAAATAAATAAATAGAACACAAGGAGCGGGAGAGCATTCATTCTACTTTGAATATACAATAAACAAAATTGTTACTGTTAACAATTAACAATTGTTAAGTGTTAGTTAGTTAACTGATTTATTTATTTTAAATGTTATGCCTGTGGATAGATACACTGATCTTAATGGATCAACTATACTTACGTTTATAAAGTTAAAAATTTGCAGGCTCACAGTCTATGTTTTGATTTTTTGAGGATTTCTTTTGCAAACTAGTTTGATTTTTAGCTACCAGGTTGAATTGTTAGGATTGCAGCAGGGTGCGTTTCATTTGAATCAAGTTGATTTAAATCAGCGATTTAAGTAATTGGACAGAAACCCTCCACTTAGTTACTGATTTTAATAAACGTTTCCACATTTTTATATATAAAAGGTGTCTTCTCATTGTTTGGTATAACCATTTAAACATGTTCGTCACAAGTAAAAGATAGATTCCAGGATCAAAAAACCTCCAGTTTAAGAGAGGAGTTAAGGCTTTTACAAATTCACTCGTTCTCGAGAAAGCATGGAAACTGTGAGTTAAGGCTCCTGCCTTAACCTGCATGCCATGTAAGCAGCAAAGATGTACAGATTCATATTGTGCTTCCTTAGAACTTAGCCTCCGTGCAGCCACGCTTTGCCTAGTCTTTCAGACCCAATCCTCTGTCTCTGCAGGTTAGGGCAACACTGAAGCTGGGGACAGCAAGCTCCTTCCTGCCCCAATTATTATGGACTTGATCCCTGTCTCCACTGTAGCCACAGTTCCTCCTCCATTTATAACTCCCATCTCAGGCAGCAGCTCAAGTGCATCTGCTTGCTACAGCCATGATTTTAAGAGCAGGCAAATATTTGTCCTAGTATATCATGCATTGGAGTACTATACTGTATTGGAAAGGGGTCTGGCTGTTTGTGGGCTGTGGCTCCTGATTAAGACTTGGTTGCCATCTGCTTTCCCCTCAGGTACAGCCCTAAAGGTATCAAGCTATCTGAAGCTCATAAAAACTATGAAGCTGCGCTGCCAGAAGAACCCATCTCTCAGCCTTCTCTTCCCTCACATAACTCCTACTTCCCTTTCATTGAACCCAGGAGTCCTGGCTCCCAGCCCCCCTGCTTTGACCCACTAGCCCCATCTCCCCTCCTAGAGAACCCAGGAGTCCTGGCTCCCAGCCCCCCTGCTTTGACCCACTAGTCCCTACTCCCTTCCTAGAGAACCCAGGAGTCCTGGCTCCCAGCCCCCCTGCTTTGACCCAGTAGTCCCTACTCCCCTCCTAGAGAACCCAGGAGTTGTGAACCCAGGAGTGTTGGCTCCCAGCCCCCCTGCTTTTAACCCACTAGCCCCTACTACCCTCTTAGAACCCACAACTCCTGGCTCCCATTGAACCTACTACCCCCACTCCAGCCCTAAAGAACCTAGGATTCCTGGCTCCCAGCCCCCCTGCTCTAACCTGCAAGTTCCCACTCTACTCCCAGAGAAGCCAGGAGTCCTTGCTCCCAGCCCCCATGCTGTAACTGGCAAGCCCCCACTCTCCTCCCAGAAAACTCAGCAGCCTCAGCTCCCAGTCCCCCTGCTCTAACCCACAAGCTCCTAATCTCCTCCCATTAAACCCAGGTGTCCTGGCTCCCAGCCCCCTTGCTCTAACCCACTAGTCCCCACTCCCCTCCCATCGAACTCATGAGTCCTGCACAGCTAGGTGCATGGGTAATAAAATGGCAAATGAAATTCAGTGAGTGCAATCCTCAGTCTTTAAAGACAGTTTTGCCATTGACTTTAATGGATCCAGGATTGCAACCACTGTTGATAAGCACAGGATGATGCACATCCTCACAATACTTACAGGTTGCTAGGTTCTGATCTGTGTAATCACTCGGGAACAGGATCTTGGAGTCACTGTGGATAGTTCCTTGTAGACATCAGTTCAGTGTACGTACGGTAGCAGTTAAAAAGGTAAACCGAATGCTAGGCTTTATTGCAAAAAGAATAGAAAATAAAAGGGAAAATATCCTAATGCCACCGTATAATCTTTGGTACAACTCCACCTTGAATATTGTGTTCGGTTCTGGTTGCCCCATCTCAAGGAAGTGAATAGAACTGGAAAAGGCTCAACAAGTATGATAAAAATGAGGAGAGGCTCAACAGGTTAGCTCTGTTCAATGGAGAAGAGGTGATTAAGGGGGAATATGTTAGAAATTTATAAAATCAAAAGTGGCATGTGAGAAAGTAAATAGGGAACTGTTGTTTGCCCTTTCTCACAATAAGGGAATGTTCAGACAAATAGTTAAACTGATTTAGTAAACCTTTAATTCAGTTTAACTCCTGTACCGTTCACATGAACAGGGCTTTACACCAAAGCTATTCAGGAGGAAAAAGAGGAGTATGTACTCCTGAAAAATCAGGAGTACATACTTCCCTTCGGTTTTTAAATGGGTTGTACTTTTCATCTGTTGGGATTTTAGGGACACTCCGCTCCCCCTGCGCAAACTGTCTAGCATGGGATTGGCAGACCAGGAGTAGGTACTTTAGTTTAATTAAACTGATTTAGTTACTTCAATTTAGTTGTTCGTCTGAACACTTCAAAAGTGGAGTAGTTACTTCAGTTTAATAAAATCAATTTAATAACTTCCATTTAACCCTATTCGTCTGAACGTGACCAAAGAGGACAAGGGGACACACTCTGAAATTAAATGGCAGCAGATTTAAAAGTAACAAAAGGAGGTACTTTTTCACGTAGTGGGCAATACAGTTGTGGAAGTCATTGCCAGAGGAGGCAGTGAAAGCCAGCAGCATAACTAGCTTCAAATGGAAATTAGATAAATTCTGAGATGAGAGGGCTATAAACGACTACTTGTTGGGGCTTAAATCTACCGGTAGTTTGGAGTGGTTAGTAGGAGATGGGTCACACCTCCATGTTCTGATGGAGCTGGCCACTGTTGGAGGCAGGATGCTGGACTAGATGGGCCACTGGTCCAACCCAGTATGACTACTCTTATGAAGAGTAATCAAAGAGAGGATAATAGGGAGCCCCTTGTCTATAGCATGGGAGGGGCTTGCCTGGAGAAATCTCCTTGGCACTTCCAGGCTGGAGAATCCAATTCATTGTCCCCATTGATGGCTTGCAGATTGCTCTCCCTCAATCCTCCCTTTCTAATACTTGGGCTTCAGTCTCTTTTCCTTGCGTGCAATTCCACGTGGATTTGGAACATAACTTTCTCTCCATAGGATAATATGGGAAATTCAAAACATAACTTTAAAACTACATGATGCATTTTAAAAATCCGAACCCAGGAATGGACTAGAACGCACATTTGAATTTTCTGAGCCCTCTGCACTTCCTGATGAATAACTTTAAACATGCTTTTCTGGGCCAATTGATCCAGTTGCAAAAACCAAAAGAAAATAGTTCTACCTCCGATTTTCAAGTTCATATTACTCAGCCATTCCTCACCTGATCTGTCTGACATTTGGACAGCTTCTACCCCTCACCCAAGCAATCCTTGCTGCAGAATTTCACAGTGATAAGATAAATCATCTAGATTTTATGATTAGTAGATTTGTTTGTGATTTTTAACACAGTGTCACTTGCCTTAACAATAGAGCCTCTCCCACGGCTCTATAATGTAAGGTTTCAGTCTTGGAAGGTACCCACTATACATTTTTAAGCAATTATTTTGTTTGATATTTTCAGATTAATTTTACAGCTACATCAGAAAATTGGATGATAGTTTGATTATTTTATTTACTAGAGTTTATTGATATGAGTATGTGAAGTCAATGAAGAAAAACTCCAGTTGACTTCAGTGGATCAGTCCACATCGCCCTCCACCCCCATTTACCCATCCTCTCACTTTTTTGGTGACTTTCAATCCATCAGTCCTTTGGACTTTGCCCCTACGGTCGGCCAGGGGCACCTTCCTCTGGGTTCTGTCTGCTACTCTTGTCCGTACGATGAGGGTCTGCAGGGGGACGTTGTCGATTGCTGCCCTACTGTTGTGGAACTCCCTTCCCCTGGAGGTTCGTCGGAGTCCAGGTCTGAGCATCTTTTGGAGGCGGTGTAAGACTTTTCTTTTTAGTAAAGGATTTGGCGGGCGAGGATAGGGATTAGGTGGGACGTTGTTGGGCAGTTCGGGTTGGAGTGGGTAGGGTTTTTTGTTTTCTTGTATTTTAATGTTTTTAAATTGTGTTTTTATGTTCTTTTCTAAGCCCCCCTGAGCCTTTGGGATGGGGTGTGTGTGTAAAAATATTAATAAATTCTCTCTTCCTCCACCCTCCTCAGACTCAGACTCCTTATCCACCTGCCCTGACTTGGTTGTCTCTGCCTTCGACGCATCTCTCTCATCCACCCTGGACTCCCTTGTTTTCCTTTTCCGCTGCTCTATCCGCCCCATCAACCCCCAGCCCTGGCTCAACTCCATTATCTGTCGCCTTTGCTCCTGCTCTCGTGCTGCTGAGCGCTGCTGGCGGAAATCTCACAAACATGCTAAATGTCTCCATTTTAGGTTCATCCTCTCAGCCCACTGCTTTGCCAAGCAATACTGCTATGTCACCTACACTGAGTCTCTCACAATCCCCACCATCTCTTCTTGGCTTTCAACTCCCTTCTCATCCCCCCTCCTCTCCCCCTCCTTCTTCCATCTTTACACAGGATCTTTCCTTATTTTTCAATCCGCCTCGATGTGTGTCTGATATTTCTGCTTGCGTGTCTCACCGCCAACTTGAACTTAACACGTCCAAGACTGAACCCTCCTCAAACTTTCCTCTCCTTCTCAATCTCCATTTATGAGGTCACCAGCCAGCCAGTACCCTGGCCTGGGGTTCATCTTTGACTCCTTCCTCCTCTTTAAACCTCAAATTCAGTCTGTCACCAAGTCCCGTCGTCTGTCCCTGCACAGCTGGCCCTTCCTGACTGTTTCCACTGCTAAGACTCTAGTCCAGGCTCTAGTAATCTCTCACCTTGACTGTTGCAACCTCCTCCTGACCTGCCTTCCCCGCTCTCAACTTGTCCCCGTCGCTTTGTTCAGAACTCTGCTGCTAAGGTCATCCACTTCATCCGCCACTTTGATCACATTCAGCCCCTCATCTCAACACAAGCTCCTGGTCCCTCAGGGCCTTGCCCCCTCCTATTTCTCTGTGCTTGTTTCCCACCACGCTCCTATCCAGTAGCTTCACTCCTCCTCTGCTACCACGCTCACTTGCTCATGACTCCCAGTAAGTAGCAGGTTTCTCTTTTCCCCCTTCTGTCTAGTTCCCCCGCTAGAAATCTAATCAGTGCAGAAGCTGTACTCGGAGGAAATTTATCCCTCAAAGATTTCTGCTTAAAATGTTGCTCCTTTCTGCTGTTCCTCCCTTTTATATCTCCTCCCCCAGATCCACTGCACTCCAACAATCCCAAACGCTATGCATTTAAAGCATTCTTATGCACTTTCAAAGACTGAAATGGAGATAAGGGTTTTACTCTGTGTACAGAAACGTGCATAAAGACAAAGCAGAGTTGTTTACTTTAACTAGCTGGTCCTGCCAGACAATAGGCATGTCAGATAGGTAGAGCGAGTCTGTCATTTCTATATACTGCACTTAACGGGGGTCAACGGTTGAGGCTAGGGCTGAACGAGAAGAGACATTTTTTTCTCTTAAGAAAACTCACAAGTTTGAGAATGAGATCTTGGTTGCAGAGCGAGTTCATGGGTGAGGGGGATAAATAAATAAGTCATTGTGCAAAATGGCCACCACCCCTACCCAAAATGGCAGCCAAAAGCATTGCTGTCAATTTGGTTAAAGGTGAGAGCCATTTTGCACATATGCGAACCGGTCTGACCAGTAGTGATTTATTATTACTAGTATTTTATTGTCTTGCTTGAGAACTCGTTCCGGGTAAGAGAAAAGTCATTGTGCCTACGCAAAATGGCTGCTGCTCTGTTCTGTGTATGTGCAAAAAGGCGGCTGCCCGTAACCAAAAAAGCGATGATGCCATTGCTGCCATTTTGGGTAAGGATGGTGGTCATTTGTGCACATGTGAAAAGCAGCCCAGCGGCCATTTGTGCGTGTGCAATGACTTTCAAAATATTTTCTCGTCAAGAACTTGACAAAAAAGTCCCGTTCTCGGTTTGTCTCTGATGAGTCGAGAACTGGGATTTTAACAAAATTCTCGCTTTTTGTGAGATCTCATTTCAGCCCTAGTGGAGAGACGGAGATCCACAACCTGCGAACTGAAAGTGAAATCACCAGAGCTACGTAAGGGTAGGAGAAAATACACAAGCATGAGACTAGACGTGGGTTCGGTGTTTGGAGATGCAAGATGGGATCTTTGAGATTGGCAGCCGGGTCTCGGTGGGTACGGTGACTTTCTTTACTAATCTACAGAAGAGCCTCTTGGACCCCCAATATAGTACGTGGCTTATTGTTCCCTGTTTATAAAGCTTTTCCCAAAAGGTTATAGGACTGTGTTGTCTCAAGTAGTATGTAATTCAAAGTTATCGTCTCTGGCCTTTAACATATTTTGTATTAAATTTATATTTTAAAAGGTTTTTATTTTTTTTATTTTTTCCCCTCCAAAATCTTTGATTTTCCCCCATCCTGGTCTACAGTTAGAAAAACATCTTTTGTATCTAGAATCTTTTCCACTTGGACACAGTATACTGGAAAATGTTCTGGAAATCTTTGAGACAATTATTATGGAATCTTATGTCATTTTAAAAGTGATTTTTAAGAACTGCACTTCAGAATAATCAATTATTGGTAGTCCTGGATTCAAAAGATCTGCCAAGGAACTCGCCAGGATTCTACAGAACAGCCGGTCTTATCCGAGGGTTGGTGTAGTTATAGTACATAATAAATACAGCTCTTATTTTAAATAGTGTCATTCAAACAAAAAATCTTGGAGTTGAATATGGTTTCAGAGATAAACTAGTGAATGAAAACTCGGGATTTGAAACTCCTGCTGCCGTGTCAGGTTGTGACATGACTCAGTCTGACTCAGTTAGGCAGTTTAGTTTAGTTTAATTATGAGAGAAACATTTCCATCACGGTTTGAAATTAAAATCCATGTCTGCTAGATTTGCTTTTGTGGTGTCTGCATTACCATTATATAAACCCATTTTGAGATGCGGTGGAATGGCAGAAAGGTTTGAGTTGAAATTTGCCAGGCAAAGTTTCAGTTTAGAAACAAAATAAATAAAAGTATAGAGGAGTCAATTATCATGTCATAGCTGGGTTTAAAAAAGGTCTGGCTAAGTTCTTAGAGAATAGGTCCATTAATGGCTATTAACCAAGTAGCTACGGGATGAACTTCTTACTGTCGGGAGCTGGGAGTGAACAATGGGGAATGAATTGACTATTGTGACTGTTGGTTCTTCTCCCATGCAATCGAGACTGGCCACTGTTGGAGACAGGATGCTGGGCTTGATGGACCATTGGTCTGACCCAGTATAGCACTTCTTATGTTCTTATGGTGGGTCTAAATTTAGGTTTTACAGAAATAAACCTGTACGAAATTTAAATTAAGTAGGTATGTTTACATTTCATTTCTTTAAATTTCGAAAGTAACCTTAACAAAGGGGAGGAATGGAATTTTTTTTACATTCATGGTCCAAACATTGCAGCAGTATGATCTTTAGGAGAACCTCAAAGCAGTATGATCTTTAGGAGAACCTCTTGCCCTTCCTCAAACCCTTGTCATACTAAACTGGAACGTCACTTTAACCCCCTCCCCCCCAACCCCTCCCCTCGCTGTTTTGTAATGGGAAGTGTTATCTAGGAATTGGTTATCAGTTACATTTGTGCTATTATGAGGGCAGCTGCATTTGAATCTGCAGACTAAAAGAGAATTTGGCAAGAGTCACAGAAACCTGCTGAGGAAGAAGGGTGGGTGGGTGGGGGGGACTCTTTACCTCTCCTGGTTCAGCTAATGTATTAACTCCCAGGAGTAAGTGATCACCAGGGAGCTGCTTGCACAGCGACTCTCTTGTGGTTACCGTCACCTGGAGATAGCTTAGCACGCTGGGTGCAAGCAGCCACGCGCAGGGCTTTATCTGTGAGCTAACTTAAGTCATAACCCAGTTAGTTAACCCAGGGTTTAACTAACTAGCCGGGGTAGCTGCAGTAGGGACAGCAGGGACTGAACTCCTCTCTTCTCCATTTCTTCATCCTGTCTTAAGGTTGAGAAAGTCGGTGTGGGAGAGCTTCTGCTGCGCTTCATTTTCTAGTGGTGTGAATCACCGCGGCAAAATTAATTTAAAATACTTGAATGATTGGCTTCTCCTGAAACGGCCAATGTAGCTGTCCTTGAAAATCTGTAACTCTCTGCCTAATTCTGTTTATTTACTTATTTAGATTTTTATCCTGCCCAATTCCTGAAGGCTTAGAGTGGCTAACATGATAAAAAGTTCACACACACAAAATACAAAAGATAACACACACACACACACACACCCTTAAAATACCCATTCCCCTCCTCAGTCCTTACTCTGCCTGTTAAATGCCTGGCCAAATAAATAGGTCTTATACTGCCTCCGGAAGATGTTCAGACTAGACTTAGTCAAACCACCAAGGGAGTTCCGGAGCTGTGGAGCAGTCACCGAGAACGCCTCTCTGCGCACCTTGGTCAAAGGCGTTCGCGGTGGCTGGGCCGAGGCTCTGGAATTCCCTCCCGGAGGAAGCCCGTCTGGCCCCAGGTCTGTTGGCGTTTCGGCGAGCCTGCAAGACCTGGCTGTTCGCCCAGGCCTTCGGAGGGGAGGGGGGGGTGGGGTGGCATGTTTGAAGAATTTTTATGTTGAGGGGGGTTGTATTTTTAAAACATTGTTTTAATGAATTTTACTGTGTGTTTTTATGCTGTAAGCCACCCCGAGATACCGTAGGCATGAGGGGGTGGCGAACAAATATTTATAAATAAATAAATAAATAAAGGGACCTGGGCCAAGAATGGAATTTGCAGGAGAGTTCTCTTGGCTGATCTTAGAGGCAGGGCCCCGAGGGATCCGCGGGTCGGCGAATCGCAGATTTCCCGCGGAATTCCCCTCCCCCCGCGGAATCTCCTGCCCCGCTTACCCCAGCGCAGAATTTCCAGCCTGCGCTGCGGGGACGCGGGACAGGAGATTCTACGGGGGAAGGGGAATGAACAAACCCTCGGGGCTTCCCCTCCCCAGCCTCCCCAGCAGCCAGGGCCCTTTAATTTTCTTACCAGGGATGGCAGCAGCAGCTGCTCCGTCCAGCACGCTCTTTTCCTGCTCGCACTTCCTGGCCCCTCCCGACGGGGCTCTCAGGGCGACGCAGCCAGATGACGTCATCCGGCTGCGTCGCCCTGAGAGGCCCCGTCGGGAGGGGCCAGGAAGTGCGAGCAGGAAAAGAGCACGCTGGACGGAGCAGCTGCTGCTGCCATCCCTGGTAAGAAAATCCTTTTGGGTTTTTTTTGGGGGGTGGGATTCAAGCACGCCCCAGCAGCTGGGGAGGGCAAGCCCCGGCAGCTGGGGAGGGGAGGCCCTGAGGGTTTACCAGTGCGGGGGGAGGAGGAGGCAAACCAAGCCCCCCCCCGCATGGTAAATCGCGCCGAGGCGCAGAATTGGCCCCTGACTCCCGCGGAATTTTTAAAAAAATTCCGCGGAAGAATCGGGGCCCTGCTTAGAGGCCATGGAGGGACATAAGAGGGGAGGCGGTCCTTCAGATATCTAAACTGCCTGGGCCCTAGGGCTTTATTTGTCAAAACTAGCCCCTTGACTTGTGCCTAGGATGCTGTTGGCAGTCAGGGCAGACTCTGGAGCACTGCTGTAATGTGTCCCAACCAACTCCTATTAAGAGATGGGCTGCCACATTCTTTAGCAGCTGTAGCCCTCAACCAGTCTTCATGTGCAGCCCCACGGAGAAAGCATGGCAGTAGCCAAGCCTCGAGGTAATGAAGACATGGATGACAGTGACCAGAGTGCCATTGGAAAGAAAAGGTCTCCGCTTTCTCACCAGAGGGGAGTTTGGTGAAAAGCACTCCTAGCCACTGCTGTGACCCGGTGTTCCCGATGCCATTCAGGGGACAGGAACACCCCAAGGCTGCAAACGTGAGCAACCAGGGGAGGCTGTGTTCCGTCAGTGATGGGCATCCCAGCCCCCTCCCAGAGGTCATGGGCTGAGCAACCATCCTCACTTCAGTGTTGTCTGGATTCGGCCTCAATAGGCTCACCCGCATCCAGTCCCCAGTGGCAGCCAGGCACTGAGTAAGCACCGGGAGAGACTGTGGGATCTGGGTCAGATGAGAGAGATGATTCATGAAAAAGTTTTTCATAGATTATTCTTTGGATAGCTGCATAATATGCATTTTTAATGTTAAATACTCAGTGTGAACAGCCCATTCTATTGTTCCAGGTAAACCATTACTATATATTGTGGCCACGAGCCCAAATAATAATGGCTTGTTTAATATTACGGGTCATTTTTCATTGGAATGGTTCCCAAAATGTTAGGTAATATGGTGTCTGTGCAAGGATTTACAGAGCAGAGATTTACTCTTCATCTATTTCCACAAAAAACGTCTGTGCCAGGAGGAGTTTGTCATCTAAAAAATGGCTAAACTTAGGGTAAGGATTGTGTCCCAAATTCCCTGTGCTTGGCTTGTGTGTTGAAGGAACATATGTGGGCATGAGAAAACCTTTTACAGATTCGAGGCTATTGCCCTGGTAAGCACAACAGACCTGAATTGAAGACTGTATATTATTATTATTATTAGCACTTGTATAGCGCCAGCTGTGTACCTGGCACTTTACAGAACAATGAGATGGATGCGGTCCCTGCCCACGGCGTACAATCTAAAAGACTCAGAGGGGGAGACAAGGAGAGGGGACGTAGGGAGAGAGAAGGGACAAAACATTCAAGTGGATGCAAAGTCTCAGGTTGCAGTCAGGGAAAGGGCAGATAGTAAATGTTGAGAGGAAAGGTCTAGCAGGCATTGGGAAAGGTGATGAGGAAGAGGTGGATTTTGAGGAGGAATTTGAAGGTGCGGAGGGAGGGGGCAAGGCGGATGTGGGCAGGGAGGGAGTTCCAGGCATAGGGGGCAGCAAGGGAGAAGGGACAAAGATGGTTAGGGGAGCAGGGGAGACAAGGGAGAGCGACGGAGGGGATAGAGGAGGAGCAGAGAGTGTGTGCAGGAGTGTGTAAGGAGATAAGGGCTGAGAGGTAAGGGGGAGCCAGGTTGTGAAGGGCTTTGTAAGTAAGTACTAGGAGTTTGTGAAGGATGTGTTGGGGGAGGGGGAGCCAGTGAAGTGAGGAGAGGCAAGGCTGTACGTGGTCGAAGCAACAGGCCGAGTGGATGATCCTAGCAGCGGAGCTTTGGATGGAGATAAGGGGGGACAGATGAGAGCGGGGGAGGCCGGTAAGGAGGAGGTTGCAGTAGTCAAGGCGAGAGATGACCATGGTGTGAACAAGGGTTTTGGCTGAGGAAACAGAGAAAGGAGTGAATCCGAGCAATGTTATAGAGGGCAAAATGACAGGACTTGGCAACAGAGTCAATGTAAGGTTTAAAGGAGAGGTGAGTATCGAAGATGAATCTCAAGCTACGGGTAGTGATAGGAGAGACAAGAAGCATGAGTGACTCCACTTGCTGAGATGTGCAGTAATGCCTTCAACATGCACAGACTTTTTTGCATAATAGAACTATTAAGTATATAGCACAAGCAATGTACTTTGTGTTTTACAATAATCAGTTACAATAGACAGGTCCCTGCCCCAGAAGGCTTACAGTCTAAGAGAGACAAGGGGGAGGGGGGAGAGAGGAAGGGGAGGGGAACAGAGGGAAAGAGAGGAATACATCCAGGAAGTTGCAGGTGCTTAGTTACAGGAGAGAAGGGGGCTCTGAGAAAATCGGGGAGGAGACTAGGGATGAGGAGCTTGGGAAGGCCAGACGGAAGAGGTAGGTTTTCAGAAGAGATTTGAAGATTGGGAGGGAAAGAGCAGAACGAATGTATTTAGGCATGGAGGGCAGCGAGAGAAGGGAGAACGTATCCATTATAATAAGGCCGCCAGTGGATTTGCAGTGTATTAGTTCCGACAGCCACTGAGTGTTATCAAATGTTGTTGCTCTGTGGCTTGATGTTAAATCTGCATGTGTAGACACGCCCATGACACTTGTGTTTGAAAGTGAGAGGTAGGTCATTGTATATAGACATATTGTGTCTGGTAACACCGGCTACGTGTAGTGGCAGCCTCTCGCTGGGGAGAGAGGCGGATCCTTTGGCCCCCGAAGTCCATCCCCTGGGTGCACCACCTCCGCTTCCCTTCTCCTAGGTGCTGCCTCAAAGAGCCCTGGTTTCAAGGGCTGGCGGAGCTTCTGGAAGGACTTGGGGGAGGCACCCAGGTCCAGCAGCAGCGGTGACTCTTGCCAGGCTAGGGTGGGAACCCCCTCCAGACCGTAGGAGAGGACAGTGTCACGGAGCAGGAGCAGCAGCGTCTGGCTGGGCATGCAATTCACCATGCATTTGAATTGTTCGCATTTACTCTCTGCCCCCACTTCCCTGAGCCGTAAATAGCTGTGTGACAGGTGAGGCCTTTCACTGCAGTGTTCCTTGTTCAGATCCGACACAGATTGGTTGATAGTCAGCAGAGATTTGTCCCTGCTGGTGGGAGACCCCAGTTTCTGTTGGGCAGTTACCTGTGTCACAGAACTGTTTTGGCAGAATCTTGTGTGACTGGATGGACCCTGGGGACTGAAGTCTCTGTCTGGTACAGCACCCCAGATGGGCAGGCAAATAAAAATGACGCATTCTGACTCGGTCAGGCTCAGTGCAGTAAGGATGAGACTCGGACTAAAAGAAGGGCTGCAGAAGAAGGACGATTACAGATAAATCTGGGTTATTTTTTTTATTTTTAAATTAAAAATTAAGCCTCGGTGACAGTGTCTGTAGTTTGAAGTGAGGGCCAGAGGGGGGAAGGCAAAATAAATGAAAGGGAACGGCGAGCCCTGGAGATGTTCTTTTCAGAAACAAAAGTGCATTATGACTGCCTGGTGCGTGGGAGGCTTGCATTGATACTGCTTGTGCTGTACTATTTGGTAGGTAAACAGAGGGCTTCATTCCCCCTAGAACTGCCAATCTGACTTCTTTTATCAGAATAAATTCATTTTTAAGGAGGGAGGATGTCTCCATTTGTTCCCAGCAGTGTCCTGAAGCCTTTTCATAAGCCACATCTAATTTAGTTATCTAAGCATGAATAAGCGCAGTGTTTGCAGTTCCTGGTGGGTTCAGCATGTTTCAAAACAAAGACTTATACTGGATGCATGTTTAATAAGCAGGCTGTAGAGTAACTTCTCTGGTACAGCTGGCCTAGAGGGTAGCAGAAAACAGAAATGAGGCTTCTGGAAGGGGCTCCCACAGAGTGCTCTGGAAAAGTCTGTTTTTTAACTATTTGCTTAACAAAAAAGAGAGAGAATGAACTCTTGGAAGAGCTAGCCTTGACCCAGACCACTGTATCTCTCTGCAGATACAGAGAGAGACAGCGTAATGCGTAGAACCTTGTGTATAAAAAAAACCTAAATGATTTTAAAAAATGGAACCAAGTTGAATCACAAAGTTAAGACAATATACACATCAGTGCTGTACGTGGCAGCCATTCTAAAATAAATGATTCACACAGTCCTGTTAAGTACTAAAAGCAACAACTAATTATGCAAGTTCAGTCTTATGGGGACCTCATCTAGCAGTGGGGGGCAACCCCACTTGAGAGTGCAGATTCTAGTTTAGGAACCCCTGTTTTAGGGGTTGGCCTTCTCTTTAAATCTGTTATTATTATTATTAGCAAGCATTTATATAGCACCAGCAATGTACCTGGCGCTTTACAAAGTAATTTAATAGACACGGTCCCTGCCCTAGGAGGATGCAAGGTCCCAGGTGCACGTGCTTGGCTTGGTTACAAGGAGAATGATGGCTGGCTGGTCCGTGTGCTGAGGATATGAGTACACACACAGAGCTCGGGTAACAGATTGTACTGGATGGAGGGTATCAGCAGGACTTAGGTGAGGGGAGCGAGGAGTCGGGGAGAGCAGAGCGAAGAGGTGGGATTTGAAGGTACGAAGGGAGGGGGCGAGGCGGATGTGGGCAGGAAGGGAATTCCAGGCGTGGGGGGCAGCTAGTTAGAAGGGACGAAGGTGGTTAGGGGAGGCGTGGGAGGGCGAGAGAGGGAACAGAGGAGGAGCGGAGTTCACGGACTGTAGTACGGAGGGAGGGAGGGAGCAAGGTTGTGAATAGCTTTATAGGTAAAGACTTGGGATGCACTCAGGAAGAGGAGGGTCCAGATCATGGAGCTGTTCTCTATCCTTGTGTGCCAGCCCCCTCTTCTCTACTCCCTTTCCCCAAGTTCAGTCTTTCAGCGATTGCGGGTAGGAACTGGATCCAGGGGTCAGATCCTGGAACTGGAAAGGGGCCATGTAAAAACTAGCCATGGGCCGCATTTG
>QEPC01008216.1:1245056-1307801 GCA_003113815.1 Sphenodon punctatus
GGGCGGGAAGGAGGATAGGAGAGAGTTGGGGGGAGGGGGGGGAGTAGCAGCGGAAGAGGGCTTGGAAGCAATATCCAGTCAGATCTTGTCAATCTTAGAGGTGAAAAAGAGAGCAAGATCCTGAGCGGAGAAAGAAGAGGGAGGAGGAGGACGGGGTGGTGGTGGGTGGGTTTGAGAAGGGGAGTCAAAGGTGGAAAAGAGGTGGCAAGGGTCCCGAGAGCAGGACTCAATGCTTGAGGCATAGTACTGCTGTCTAGCGAGGGAGATAGCAGATTTGAGCAATAAGATGCAGAATCTGAAGTGGAGGAAGTCGGCGTGGTAGTGGGATTTGCACCAGAGGCGTTCCGCAGCCCAGGTGCAGGAGCGGAGATAGCGAATGGTGAGGGTGAGCCAAGGGTGAGGGTTACGGGAGCGAGCTGGGTGGGAAGAGAGGGGGGCCAGGGAGTTGAGGGTGGAGGCGAGAGAGAAGTTGAAGGCGGAGAAAACAGAATTGGGGGAGGAGGAGAAGACTGAGGGGAGAAGAGGGGAGAGGGAGGAGGCAGTGTCCTGGGGCACAGTGGCCTGCAGATCGTGGAAGGGACGGGGATATAGGGGAGAGGAGGGGGAGCAGTGGGAGAGGTTGAAGGAGGCAAGGAAATGGTCAGAAATGGGATGGTGTTCAAAGGAGAGATCGGAGACAGAACAGTTCCTAGAAAACACGAGATCAAGAGTGACCATCAGTGTGAGTGGGGGAAGAAGTCCAAAGGTGGAGATTAAAGGAGGCAGCTAAGGAGAGGAAGCAAGTGATACGACACGAAACAGCGCTGGGGGACCCTCAAGGAATTCCTTTTAAGCAAGCAATTGATACAAATCAAGTAAATTACCAATCAAATGTTAAAGATAATCCTTGTAGAGACCACCAGGAAGGGTTTGCACAATTGGCTATGACTAAGAAGCCTGTGGAGGGAGAATTGGATAATAGCTGTTTGGAGCAGCCATCTTGCTCCAATCAAGGCGTTCCTGAGAAGGGGGGTTCTCTTAAGCCTACAGAACCTGGGCAAGGTAAAGTTTGACTGCACGACACGAAACAGCGCTGGGCCCCGACTATTACTTTCCATTTAAATAAGAAAAAGCGTTTCAGGTTTCTTAGATAGTGAATCTCTGGATCTGATGAAATTCTTGGATTATATACGGAATATTATAAGAGTTGGGATTAGTTTTAATGATGTTGTAACTATGTCCCCCCTTTTAACTAGGGGTCGATTTCACAGATGGGAATTAACATTCACACAAGGAGAACTCTCATCCGATCTATGGATGGCCCGGAGATATTTAAAAGGCTCTGGGATTTTTGTACAGAGGGTGGAAAATACCTTGGCTCGTGCCATCTATTACTCCTTTGTGTCTACTCGTAGGCTAGATATAGGTGGGTTATTATATGAATCTATAACCACTCTTCCCCCATCCTCATGTGAACCCTGATACAGTGTCAGAGTGGGATTTATTAGATATTACGGGTTTCCCTTGTATGCCCACTTTATCTATTTCTGATGCTCAGGGAGATATAATGGTCCCCAGTCCATCTCAAGCAGTTATTCCTCCGGGCTGTGATTCTACGGAAATGGTGTCCCCTTTGCTGCACTCAGTTGCAAACTGTGCTGTCCCGGCTCAAATTAGCCAGGCTGAGTTGGAGGAGGCACAAACTCCTCTCAAAAGGTCTAGATACGTACCCTTATGAAGTTTACAGACCTCTCGCATATATTGCTTATCATGGAATATTGAGGGTATCCAAACCAGGCTATTAGACAGAGACTGGTCTGACTGTCTGGCTAGATCTGATGTAGTATGTCTTCAGGAAACTTGGCTTTCCAAGGAAGAAGCAGACTTACTTTATTTTGATGGATTCCAGACATTTGATGTACCTGGAATGAAGGAGGGGAGGAAGGGGTGTATGTCAGGAGGATTATTAACACTTGTCTCCAATAGAATACAGACAACTGCCAAACAAATTTCTGTTAACCTAGGGTGTTGCATGGTCGTCCAGATCAAATGTTGGGGAATAGGTGAATTTTTGGTTCTTCTTCGAGGATCTCCGCGATTCTCACTCTTGGGATTTACTTCCTGCTCCGCAGGTACCGGAAAACCTCTCGTCAGCAGTATCCAGGCAGATTACGCCTGGAAAAGACTAGAATATGGTGAGGGCTCCGCCCCCTCCACTCCCCCTCCCATCCCGAGAAAAGCGCGGGCCCGCATCACGAGGGATGGAAGGATAAATAGGGGGAGGAGCCCTCACCGCCTCAGTTCCTTCCAACCGCGTGGCGTTGGAAGACTTCTCGGCGCTTTTCAGCGTTTTTTTCAGCTAAAAGAAAAAGAAGATTAGAAAGAAGATTAAAAAGGATTGTGAGTAGGAGTGCCGCCCTAGCCCGCGGGACGTTCCCCGGGCCGTTGCGCCCTTCGGGGCAAACGGAATGCCCAAACAGCCGGGCTTTAAACGCTGTGGCTCTTGCCCGGCTACCCTCTCAGTTAGCGACCAGCACGATCGTTGCCTAACCTGCTTGGGAGAAGGTCATAATACCCGGACCTGCGGGGCCTGCTCGGTGCTCTCGAACAGAGCTAAGCGAGCCAGGGCGCTACGGCTACAAGACATCTTAACTAAAAGGGCACTAGAGGGCGGTGAAGAGGGGCCCCTGAGGCTCCCCGCCCGGCACTCCAGGCCGATGGAAATTCCGGCTCCGACAACTACGGCACCGACGGTACCGCCCAGACAGAGGGCAAGTCCCCATACCGGTACCGCCCGCACCGGCGAACTCGGGACCGAGGGGCCGCTCGACATGCAGATTGCCGGTACCGGCCGCTCCGCGGAGGGGAGCATCGCTACACACGCGTCCAGCCCTAGGCGCATGACGGGTAGCGGTACCGAGATACCAGGTGCGCGGGGAGTCGCGCACTCTTCGGAGCGGGGGACCAAGAGCGGGGATAAAAAGAAAAAGAAAAAGAAAAGCTCTTCACGGGAGCCGGCACCGGCGGCACCGACGGTGATTACAGGACAGCAATCCCCACGACCGTCGGGATCGACGAGGGGGACGGCACCGCCGACTCCGCTGTCTCGATCGGTACCACCTCTTCTACTTACGGTACCGACGGTGCGAAGAGAGTCTCGCTCCAAATCTCCGCATTACCATTCTCGATCCCGATCACCTAGATACCGGAACGAACACACACCCCTCCGGTACCACTTGGAGCGCCGATCACGCTCACCTTGCTCGTGCTGTTCACCGAGGCACGGACATCGGGACTATGGCTATGGCCGGGATTATCGGTACCGATCACGCAGTCCTCCTTCGTATGCGCAGGACTTCGAGTACCCTACACTTCCGGCACGGGAGCACCCCTATGTGCCTCCGGCTCCACCTAGAGCGGCACCGACGGCTACCATATCTCGTCCCCCACCGTCGGAGACGGGGTCGGTACAGGCACCCTTGGACCTCGGAACCGTCGGCACCGAGACGCTCGAGTCTGGACCGGGAATGAGGTTAGCGCCATCGGGGGCTACGCAGCTCCTGACCTCCCTGTTGGGGGCCCATAGAGAGGACACGGTACCATCGGTACCGACGGTACCCCGGATGGCTTCCCCGGGGGCGTCGGCATCACGATCGTCCTCATCGTCATCTCCATCGCTTGAGGAGGACGAGACCATCTCCCCACCACCCCCTGATACCATATCGGACGCTAATATGTCGTTAGCCACAGAGGACTCTAAGGCGTTCCAGTCTATGTTGAGGAGAATGGCATCCTCTCTCCCTAAACTGCCCACGAAGGTCGTTAAAAAGGCCCAGACAGGACCCATTTTTGGCATACTGGGGTCAGGGGAATCTGGACATGTAACTTTGCCCTTGCTAGATCAGCTGCTGGAACCAGCCACTGTGCTATGGGCAAAGCCGGCCTCTGTCTCTCCTACCAACAAATTGGCAGATTCTTTATATTCTGTACCCAAAGAAGGGGCGCAAATTTTTCACAACCATCCCCCTCCCAATTCCTTAGTAATAGCGGCTGCCTCCGTAAGATCCAGAGCGGGGGGAATACAAACTTCCCCGGCAGACAGGGAGGGAAGAAGGCTGGATGTGCTTGGCAGGAAAGTGTTCTCTTCGGACTCTCTGTCCTTTAGAATTGCCAACTATGCTTCAGCCATGTGCGGCTATCAGCACTGGTTGTGGTCTAAGATTGGCACTACATCAGACCCCAACCAGTTGGCAGCACTGCAGAAAGAGGGCATGCAAATGGCCCAATTTCAGTTAACTGCTAATATGCATGTGGCAGATGCCAATGCCAGAGGGATGGCTTCGGCCATAGCACTTCGTAGGCATGCTTGGCTTCGTTCTACGGCTCTCACCCAAGAGAACAAAACCAGAATAGAGGATTTGCCGTTCGATTGTGAGGGTCTTTTCTCTGCATCTACCGACGACACTCTAAAAAAGATCAAAGAAATGAACCAAACGGCAAGATCCACGGGTGTAGTCAGGGCTATACGTAAGAAGTCCTTTACACAGGGCTATGCTTTCTCATCCAGAAGAACACCCTACCAAAATTATAACTATTTCCAAGCTGGTAAAAGATTCCAGCAACATAATCAGCCCCATTACCAGCAACAGGGTGCTCAGCAGCGCAAAACATTTGGCAGACAAAGGGGCAGGGGCAAACCCTCTCCTAGTTCGTCGTCTGGACAACAGGCAAAATCACGTTTTTAATAATACCTTGATCAAGGGAGATGATGAGGATGATCCCTCATTCCAGGACCGCCTATTGCCTTATCTACATGTATGGGAAGCCATCTCGTCTGATCGCTGGGTCAGAGAGATAATACAACTGGGGTATGCCATACAATTCCACACTACCCCTCCCCTCTCACCTTGCCCCCCTGGGGCACCCCTCCCCTCTACTCAAATACTAGTTGAAATTCAAAAACTCATCGACAAGGGGGCTGTCGAACTCATTCCCAGAGATGAACATAGTTCTGGATTCTACTCTAGGTTTTTTGTGGTCCCCAAAAAAGATAAGGGGTCTCGACCCATACTGGACCTGAGATATCTCAACAAATTCGTTAAAAGGTTTAAATTTCGTATGACCTCCTTACCGGTCATTTTCATGGGTTTGCAGCAAGGCGACTGGTTGGCCTCCCTTGATCTAAAAGACGCCTATTTCCACATCTCAATACGCCCTTCTCACCGTAAATTCTTGCGATTCGTTGCAGGGGACCTTCTCTTCCAGTACCGGGTCCTTCCTTTCGGACTGTCCACAGCACCACGCGTTTTCACCAAATGCGTGGCTGTCGTAGCAGCCTATCTGAGAAGGCAAGGTGTCAGAATCTTCCCGTATCTAGACGATTGGCTGTTGGCGGCGAAGTCGCGACAAGAGCTTGTGAAACACGTGGAGCTAACTATGTCACTCCTCAGGGACCTGGGGTTTGTTCTCAACTTGGCAAAGTCACACGTGCACCCGACACAACGACTACCCTTTATAGGGGCAATCTTGGACACCAGACACGCGAAAGCGTACCTTCCAAAAGAGAGACTTGTCGCCATACGACATGCATTAGGCATTCTCCAAACGCATCCCACCAAGCCAGTTCGTTTTTTCCTGCACTTACAGGGACTAATGGCTTCCACCACTATGGTAACACCACATGCACGCCTGCACATGAGACCCCTACAACAATGGCTAGCCAGCAACTACGCGCCCGCCATCCACCCCCTCAACATGAAACTTTGCATAACGAAGGAACTTCTTCTAAACTTACAGTGGTGGGCAAATGCAGAGCACGTTCTAAAGGGGGTACCCTTCGATACTCCCAGCACCCGGGGGGTCATTACAACAGACGCATCCCTGACTGGATGGGGTGCGCACATAGAGGACATCAAAGTGCATGGTCTCTGGTCTCAAGAGGAGACACACCTGCACATCAACATGTTAGAACTGCGAGCCATACGTTGGGCATTGAAGGCCTTGCTTCCCCGTATCAAGGGTCAGAACATTCAAATCGTAACAGACAATACCACAGCCATGTGGTATGTAAACAAACAAGGGGGAGCACATTCCACCCGTTTGTCAAAGGAAGCAGAGACCATCTGGCACTGGTGTATAGATCACGACATACATGTGCACGCCATTCACTTGGCAGGACACGACAACTCGAGGGCGGATTACCTCAGTCGCAAGTCAACGGACCAACACGAATGGTCACTGAAAGAAGAGGTCTTGACAGACATATTTCGAGACTGGGGAACCCCAGTGATAGACTTGTTCGCATCACAGAAGAACGCCAAACTACCGAGATTCTGCAGCCGAGCAGGTATGGCACCAGAATCGATATCGGACGCCTTTGCCATCTCTTGGCACGGGACATTCCTTTATGCGTTTCCACCATTTCCCCTCATTCACAGAGTATTGTGCAAAGTCAGGACGGACAGGGCTCATCTCATCCTGATTGCTCCTTTTTGGCCCCGCCAAACCTGGTTCCAAACCCTACTGGGAATGGCGACACAAATCAAGAGGCTTCCGGTGATCTACGATCTGCTCTCCCGAGAACGGGGGGAAATTCTTCACCACGATCTACAGATGCTCCACCTCTCCGCTTGGTTGATTCTACCCCAATGAGCAATTTACCGCCGGAGGTTTCAGAAATACTTCTAAATGCAAGAAGACCTTCAACCCGCAAATGTTATCAACTGAAGTGGAGACGATTCTGTAGCTGGTGTACTACGCAGTCCATCTCTTTGCAAACTTTGGACATGAACCATGTCTTTCTCTATCTTCTGAATCTGCAGAAGTTGCATTTGTCTTTGGCTTCCATAAAAGTTCATCTGGCAGCTCTTTCTTCACGTTTGCAACCAGATGACAGTGGAACTCTTTTTTCACACAAATTAATGAGGTCGTTTTGGAAAGGACTAAGGAACACTTTTCCTCAGAGGTCAAGACCTGCCCCTCAGTGGGACTTGAATCTTGTGCTGTCTAAGTTAATGTCTCCCCCTTTCGAACCCTTAGCTTCTTGTAGCATGGAGAATTTGTCTATTAAAACAGCGTTTTTAGTAGCTATTACCTCAGCTAGGAGGGTGAGTGAGCTCACAGCCCTTAGAGCTTCACCTCCGTATATACTGTTCCATAGGGATAAAGTTGATCTGCGAATTGATCCCTCTTTTGTTCCCAAAGTAATTTCCAGTTTTCATCTTAATCAGACTATCTCTCTACCAGTTTTCTTTCCTAAGCCTCATACCTCTGTTGAGGAACAAATGTTGCATACGTTAGACGTTAAAAGAACTCTGGCTTTCTACATCGATAGAACCAAATCGATAAGAGCGTGTGATTCCCTATTCATTTCATATGGGGGTCAAAGGATTGGAGTCAAGCTTTCCACACAGAGACTTTCAAAGTGGATTTTGTTGTGCATACAGAAATGTTATGCCTTAGCAGACAAGGTTCCGCCTGCAGGTTTGAGGGCTCATTCTACTAGAGCCACTGCCGCTTCGTTGGCGAACTTCCAAGGGATAAATTTGTCTGATATCTGTAGGGCTGCCACATGGGCGTCTGTCCATACGTTTACAAGGCATTACTCTTTGGACCTGGCGGCCAGAGCAGATTCCCAGGTGGGGAGAGCAGTGCTGGACTCCTTCTTGAGTGATCATCCTCGACTCCCTCCTCCTTGAGGTGAGATAACTAGAACTGCTTATTACTCTCCCAAGAGTGAGAATCGCGGAGATCCTCGAAGAAGAAACGGAGGTTACTTACCAGTAACTCTGTTCTTCGAGAGAGCTCCGCGTATTCTCACATCCCGCCCACCTTCCCCTCAGTCGTGGATGGACATACCAGGTCTTCCAGGCTGGGTTGGAAGGAACTGAGGCGGTGGGGGCTCCTCCCCCTATTTATCCTTCCATCCCTCGTGATGCGGGCCCGCGCTTTTCTCGGGATGGGAGGGGGAGTGGAGGGGGCGGAGCCCTCACCATATTCTAGTCTTTTCCAGGCGTAATCTGCCTGGATACTGCTGACGAGAGGTTTTCCGGTACCTGCGGAGCAGGAAGTAAATCCCAAGAGTGAGAATACGCGGAGCTCTCTCGAAGAACAGAGTTACTGGTAAGTAACCTCCGTTTATTAATGTCTATGTCCCTCCTGAAAACTCTCCCTATTATCCACTGTTTTTTTTGGAGCAGTTTAGCCACATGATGGATCATCTTTCACAAGAGTATCCCAGTAATGGGATGATCATTATGGGTGATCTTAATGCTAGAACAGGTAATCAATTACTGGATGCTATTGACCCTCAGCTGCAATCCTATTTAAGTATTTCCTCTCGAGGCTCTTTGGACACAGTTGTCAATGCTCATGGAAGGAAGCTTTTACAGCTTGTATCAGACCATGGTCTCTTGACAGTTAATGATAGATTCCCTTCGGACTACTTGGGGAAATTCACGTATGACTCTATACCGGGGGCTAGTGTTATTGACTACATCATGGTCTCCCCATTATTAAGGATTTTAGGATTGTGATAAGACCAGAGGGGAGTCATTACCCTATACAGCAGGAGTTAGAAAGTGCTGGTCATCAGGAGGCCCAAGACTACCTTGATGCTATGGCCCCGTATCTGATTCGACTTTCAGTCAAAAGGTCCCCCTCAATCTCAATTCAGGTGTCTCCGATACTTTATTCCTCTGAACTCCTGGTTATGTGGGAGTCTCTTTTAGCAGCAGATGATCACGAAGAAGTCTGTTCTCTATTGGGATCTATCATAGAGTATCTCCTTCTGAATATTTCTAGGAGGTCTGTGTCACACTTGGCTCGTAAAGAGCGAGCTGATGATATCTTGTATGACCGTGAATGTAAAGCTGCCAAGAGAGCTCTCGTTAGGACTAGGAGAGCTTGGAATAGAAACCATTTGAGGGGTGACTGGGAATCATATATTGTTAAAAGGAAAAAGTGGAGAATTGGTTCACATGAAATATCACAGGTAGCCCATTATCCATATCTAGGGCTCGTGATTTCAGTTTCGCAAGCCTGGAGGACTAACTACGAATGCTGGGCATCAGCTGCCGCGATCTTGCGTCTGTATCGCACTGCTCCTGTGGCATCTTTAGATCAGGTAACTTCAATCTTTAGGGCTAAGGTTCTGCCCCAACTTCTTTATGGGACTGAAATTGCGTATTATAATTTTACCCCTAAATGGGAGGTGCTACAGAATTAATTTTTGAGGAGTATTTTGAGAGCCCCTAGAGCAACGCTGCTACCCATGCTTTGACTTGAAACTGTTTTTTTGGCAGTTGAGTCACAATGTAATCTTAGAGCCTTGTTATTCTGGCGCAAACTTTCTCAAGGGGAGACTTCGTCTTTGGTATACCAATGCAACCAGGAACAAAGGCTCCATCAAGGGAGCGTACAGTATAAGTGGTGGGAAGGCATTAAGGATTTAGCTGCCAAGCTTTCCTTCCCTGAGAACAATAATACTGGCCCCTTAGAATGTAGGTTAGATAAGGCTGAAATCAGTGAAAGAGTTAAAGATCGGGCGGTGCAGAATGATATTTTAGCTATTAAGGTGAGCAGAGTTGCCCCAGTGTATGCGAGGGTGAAGGCGTGCTGTGCCTTGGAGCAGTACCTCCTCAAATTGCAGGATCCTAACCTGAGGAGAGCGCTAACTCTCTTTCGGTTTGATCTATTCGACGCTGCAGCGGTAAGAGGTAGGAGAGATCATATTCCCTATTCTCGTAGACTTTGCACCTGCAAGTTACAAGAAATTGAGACTGAACCATGTGCTCTTTTGCTGTCTGTGTTATAAGGATCTTAGGGTTACATGGATTGACCCACTTTTCCATGACTCTCCCTTGCTATTACAGGATAGACTGATCATCCTACTTTCAGCGTCAGATCTGGAAAAGACTTAAGGCACTGGCTTGTTACCTTAAACTTGTCCAGAAAGAGTGGGAAGCAGTAAAGGAATAGGATTATATGGCCTATCATTAGCGTCATCAGCTTGTTCTTGATTGTATAAGGAACCATTTTCTCTGCCTATGGCCCTATATAGATGTAAACTGTAGAGGAGATCTCTGTGCTCGTCAGTTCCCCTTTCAATTCTGCCTTTGTTAGACATTAAGGCGCATTTGTTGTTTTTTAATATTTTAATATTTTATTCTGTTTTATAAATTGCTACTTTGTATTCTTTATACGAGATTGTCATAGCAAATTGCTGCATACAACAAAGCTATTACAATTAGACTACGCATGTGCAGACTGGCTGCCCTTTCCCAAAATGTTGGCAATGCTGCCGTCACCATTTTGGAAAAGGCTGCGCGTGCGCAGAATAGTCCGGCGGCCATTTTGTGCATGCACGTTTATTTTTAAAATTTAAGCTGAACTGCAGTGGGGAATTGTGAGCCAGTGTGGATTAATCCATAGCTGCCCATTCCAAGCAGTTACAGATTTAATCCAAATCTGAATGTGTCCACTCCTACCGTCCAGTCTTTCCTCTAAATCGTTCATGAAGATATTGAACAGCACAGGCCCGTAGGCTGACCCCTGTTGAAACTTCCCAGTTTGAAGTTGATCCTTTAATTATTACTCCTCTAGAGCGATTATTCAACTAGTTCTTTCCTCGGGTTGTAGTATTTCCTTCCAGACTCTTCAAACCTAGCCTGTTTGGGTTCAGCTGTATGTCCTCTTGTCAGACCTGCCTGAAGAACAGCTCTGTGAAGCTTGCACGTGCTAACCGATAGAAGTTGGTCCAATAAAAGATCTCATCTTAACTATTTTGTCTCTTACAATTCCACGGATCGGAACCTCTGGGATGGGCACGTCTGGTCTTATCGCTCATACTGTGGAGATGTGATTCCGCAGAGGTGTCCGAGGTTAGAAACAGGTAACCGATACCTGCACAACTCTGGATCCCATCACAAAAGAAGCTAGTAGATGCCACTGAGAGAAGGAAATGGCAATTGATTGCTGATTAGTCCAGAATTATTCTTGTCTAATCTTTATAGCTGGTTTTTCTCCAAATTTGCTTTTATCTCCACACATTTATAAGGATGTTTTCTCCAGGAAAGAATCTGGTATGTAACCAAATCTTTAACATAGAAATAAATCTCAGAGTATCTTTCCTTTGTGTTAGGGAGATCAGCATTCACGTTATTTCTCCCCACTAATGCTACTATTTTCTGTATTACCTTTGATTTATCTGCATTTAATCTTTGTACCTTCGATCTCAAGCCACTGCTCTGTTACTGTCAATGGTGTACACAGTAGCAGTTAAAATAACTTTGCACTGTAAATGCCTTTCCTACTGTTGCCAAATACTTCTGAGTTTTCTTTGAGCTTTATGGTATTTCAGATTTTTCTCAAATTCCTAGCACCTGGAGTCAGATGACTATATATTAAAGAAAATTAAAAGAAGGCTGAAGTTTAAAGCAAATTTGTAACATGAATTAGTGCAGGGAAATGCTCGAAAAGCTAAAATACGTTTAAAGAGAACCAAACATTTGTTACTTTGTAAGCATGTGAGTTTTATGCCAGACTTTTATGCCAATTGCATGATTGGTTGGGGACCCGACACACAGTTTTTGAATGGTTGGGAGTGGCAATATTGCTTTCTATTGGATAGAGATAGTTCAGAAGTGCTAAAAATGACAAAAAATCCCATTGAGAGTATGAAAGTGTTAGTCAATGGCACAAGTGCTCCTAAATCACTTCCACGTACGGTGCCTGTCCCTCTAGGATCTGAAATCCATAAACATCGTCATCCTTGTTTTACAGGGCAGTTGTGATAGCGAGAAGCTAGCAGATTTGCCCAAAGCCAAAATAATACACATTTCTTCTCTCCTCTTGTAAACGCCTGGTTCTGGGTCTGGAAGAATGGGGTCTGCGCTGGGTGCCAAACAGCAATTCATTTTTCACTCTCTCAGACGCACAGAGCAGCAATCCTCTGCCTGCCCTACGATGGTCTCTGCATCGAGGTGGGACTCATGGGAGGGCGGTGACGGTGATGATCCCTTACTCTTGTCTCCAGCCTCACCCCCCACCCCATGCAGATTCACGCTGACAGCAGGACAGAACGCTCAGTGCATGTGTTTGTGAAATTGTTTCTTGTGACTTCACAGTCCCAGGTGGGCAGCAGTGGGAGTGAGCACCAGGTTTTCCTGTCTCCAGCTTACCCAGGACTCCGAGTCACCATTGACAGGGTTACGCCCCCGTGTGCGGTAGAATTTCTGATAGTTTAAAAATTTTTGCATGGCCAGAGAAATTTAGCTTAAGCAGACTCCATTGTATACAGAGGATGTAAAAAATGTTGATTTACCAGAGGGCTTGATACCACTTTCAAGGCAGGCAAACTAGGAATAGATATTTGAGGGAGAGTGAATAGTGGTGCAGTTAAGGAACAGAATTAGGAGATCTGTGTTACGTTCTTTCTCCCCTCTCTTTTTTTTTTTACCCATCAGAGGAGTGCAACCTTGGGTAATTTCAGACGCGCTGGGCCTCCAGGCCCAACATGCTGAAAACCGGACCGAGATCCGTCTTGCATCCCAGTTAGTGATGAAGCCGGCCATCCTTTAGACGACCTGGCTTCATCACGCAGGGGAATCGTGGAGGGGGTGGGGCCGTGCGGCGCAACATACAGCCCCATCCCCACGCTCCCACATTCGCCCGCCCTCAGGGAGACGGGCGGACGAATGTGGCCAATGTGGCCGCTGTGCTGGATCCTGTACCGCGGTCTGGACCACGCTCAGGAACGAGACAAGGTAACATATGTTACTTTTGCCCCTTTCCTGAGCATGGTTTAGCTAACCACGGTTGTGGAAGTGAGGTCGGCCTCGCCTCCAGAACTGTGGTTAGCTTTGAACCCCACCAGGAATTCACCATGGTGAACATCTGGCGGGGCTCGAACAGACGTGCCACCCATCACAGCCACCACACTGGATCCACTGTGATCCAGTGTGGTTGACTGGTGGCGTCACATCTGAAATTACCCCTTGAGTGGATCACTTAATCTCTCTCTCTCTCTCTCTCTCTCTCTGTGCCTTATTTCCCATAGATACAGGATAATTGCCTGTTTCACAGTGGTTTGGGGAGGCTTAATGTTTTTTAAAATACAGTGAGATCTTTAGATGGAAGTTGCTATAGAAATGCTAGAATACTTTGTTCATTAACAGTGATTTTTATCCATACATTATATGCACTATATAATAAATTGAACTCTCCTAGATTTATAATAAAGCTTTCGACTTCATTGATGATCTCAATAACATTCTATGGATCTCTACACAGATGGAATCAAAGCTGATCTTTGGAAGTTAGATTCCAAAAGATGTCTGCATAAAGTGTTACGGTAAAATTAACCCAAACCTGTGGGTTGGATTGTAGTTGTCGGGAGCTGGCGGGGAGCAAGGAGAGAGTCTGTTGGGCCCATTGGGGTTGTGGTAGGCAGGGGGAGGTGTGGCTAGTGTGGTGGGGACGGGATCGTTATCATGGGCACAGCATGCCTCGTTTCCCTTTGGGTGAAATGAGGATGACCGTATTTACTGCCTCAGGAGTGCTCAGGGCTAATATGTCTGTAAAATGACTGAAAACCTGAGATAAGGTGCTGTAGATGGGCAAGGTATAAATACACAATTATTGATGCTGGAAACCTGTGCTAACATTGTGATAATAGACTAGTGTATTTGGGATTTGTAAAACTGGGGGTGTGGGTAGACGGCACCCACACGCAATGCATAGTAATCTCTCTGTCTGCTAGAATACTGGAACAGTTTGGTGGTGGTTTTATCTTCCGTTGTATGCATGAGCTTGATTTTGCTGGGGAAAAAAGTGGGGTTGTCACTGCTGTTTTGCTTTGTTCTATATTTTTGGCCATGTCATCTGCAAACTGATTTGTGGCTTGCTCTGCTAATAAAGCTAAAACAAGTGGTTTTAGCTTTATTGGTTTACAAAAAGGCAAGGTTGTGAAACACACCCACACCTATTCCGTATATAGAAACACAGCCCCGGTCTGGCTGGCGGGACACACGAGGGAGAATACAAGCGGCTGCGGGGAAAGTGAAAGTAAGACAGGAGAAAAAAAGGGTGGGGTGTCGCCCGTTGAAGGCACAGCGAGCGCAAGAGAGAGAAAGTCTGGACCCTCTCTTAGCTGATTGCACAAGGGATCAGCAGCCCAGGATTCAGCGAAGTTCAGGGGGGTGGAAGAAAGAGAGGGGCAGACCAAAGTCTGGGAGACCCCTTAGCACAGACACGTACAGAACGAACTGCACGTCTCTGCGTTCCAAGCTTTCTCTCTTTGCCGAGGAAACGAGGGGCAGTTAGAGGGCTTTGGACAAAGGATTTTGGGAGGCTACGATGGGTAGTTGGGGGTGTACGATGGGCTGACGAGGGGAGAAACCAAAACTTCCATCACAACAAGGCTATCCTAGATGCATGATACCATTGACACACGGGGGAAAGGTGTGGCGTAACGGAGCCCACTGGGGTTCACCCCAGCCTCCCAGCACCCCGATACCCACTTATTCTCTGGTATCTTTTCCGCTGCCACCACCCAGAATATTTACTTAGACTGCAAGTCTCATCCCTCTGGGGAGAATGAGACCTCTAGCATTTTCTTTAAACAGCCAGGCTCACAAGCCAGGATAAAACAGTTCCCGATTTCTGCCGCCCAAGCGTACAGAGGCGTATTCGCACGCGCACACACCCCCTTTTAGATCAGAAAAAGGAATATTACTTGAATGGTATTTTAAACCCAGCATCACAGGCTACAACCGTGTGAGGTACTTTGAATCCTTGAGCAAAAGCAATTGATCAGACACAGTTCAGGCTCAATGGCCTTTTTAATAGCATCTAGCCTAACTGGTCCCTCAGATGTAACATTCAGTTACTCACAGCTTCAGGTGCTCCTTTGCCTTGCAGCAAAGGGGTTCAGTCCTTGGGTTCAGTTTAGTCCAAACAGGCCAGGAGCCGTTCCCTTAGCTCCCTAGCAAACAGGAGCAAACAGAAGACAAGATGGAAGTCTCTCCCCTGAGAAGTGTGGCCTTCTTTTTAAAAGCCCCCTACCTCTCTTTTGTGATTGGTCCTTGGGGGGTTACCTGGCTGTACCTAGTCCAATCAGGGAATGACCCCTCCAGCCATGCTGGCTGTAGGCCCCTCCCCTGGTATTGCAAAATCCTGCCATGCGGCTGGTTGCGAAATCAGGCCTAGTCAACCTGGAAGCCAGAGTGTCAGTGAAGGGCACATGGAAAGGGCAGGGTTGCTCACAAAAGGTAAATAAAAAGTGGCTAGCAGATAGTTAGGGAGCGGAGGAAGAAACTTCTTTGATACAAAGGAGGCACCAGGTGTGAATCAAGTGCCACAAAGTGACACCTGGATTCTAGGGTGCCGGCTTCCATGGTGCTTACAGCCCTCCTTGTCTTGGGGAATGTTGCTGCCATGAATCATGATCTCCGGTGCTTTAACAGGGAGAATGCCCTTTTCCTTAATGGCTCCATGGTTTACTCTGGGCATCCTCCCTTCAACCCTTCTCCCAAGTTCAAGCTGATATCCCACATGAGTGACCTACTTTTGCCAAGTTCCATGGCGGCTGGGACCCATCCTGGTTCTGCCTTTTACAAGCCCCCACCCCCTTTGCTCATGTATCTCGTATGGGGGGGTTTCATCCCGTCGTGCCCCTTTTCCCATGTCTGCTGGCCTTTGGTCACATCGGGGGGCTGTCCTTCCAAGCCCCCCCTTGGCCCAAGTTCGTTGGCCCTTGATCACGCAGCATGGGGGGCTGTATCCATTTTGGGGAACGTCTGGGTCACACTTATCACAAGTACTGCTAATAAAGTACTGCTAATAAAGAAAGCTAAAACAAGGACGTGGAACAAAACCAAGCATTTCTGTTGCTATGAGATGCAGAGCTGTACGTGTCTGTTGAATAGTGAAGGAAAGAAAAATAGGCAGTAAAACTCCCACCAGTGGGGAAAACCCTATGGTGAGCTGCTCTGTGCCTGCCAGTATTTGAAAAATGTCTCAGGGGCAGTTGAGATATTTTATAAAATTTGCAGATCCTTCTATACTAAAAATGGGTCCAGCCCCCCCAATGTTTTTATGCAGAGAATCTTGTGTTAGCCTGGATCAAGGGCTTGCAGCTGAGTCGTGGGAGCCACGGTTACCCTACATCATAGAGCAATGATTCTAAAATGTCTTCTCTATGTAAAGCTGTCTATTTTTATGTGAAGCTATTTACAGAGGATTAATCTCTAAAATAGATTGAGATGCGTCATATTTCAGCTACTCAGAGGTGAGAATTTAGCCTGGCCAGCTGCCCACTGGTACATGTTTATCCCACTGACTTGTGAGTGTTATGGTGCAGATCAGCTCATCTTATTTTTAGTATCTGGGCACACAATCTGCAAATCACTTATTCTGGAGTAACCATAACCCCATTGGAGCCCATAAGGTTATTTGTGGGTTGTAGTCTGTCTTTGGCTTGAAATTGATGAGGAGCTACTTTTTAAAAAAAAAAAAAAAATTATGAATGTATAGGGCCAGCTCTTTCAAGTCCTTATCGAGGCAGCTAGTCTGGATCTTGAAACTGCGATTTGCCAATGGAGCCCTTCTGTTAACAAAAAACTGTGTGTGTGATCCAGGCTGCAGTGTCTGTGACTTTGGTACCTTCCTACTAGTTTACACCAGAGTGGATGAGTTACCAAATTGGACAATCCACTGGTGTGGAAGTTCCACACTGCTCTGTCTGCTGCAGTTTACATGATGGCCAAACATTGCTGCTTGTCTATATTTTTTATCATGCAGTATATGGGAATGCTAAAATGAATTTCATAGTAATCTATGCGTTCATCTCCTTTGGCCGTGAACTATGGTATCTTGAGGAATTCAGGAGGTCAAGGCTGTTCTGTCTTAGGATGCATGTCAGCACGTCTTTTTGAGGTTTGAAATCTTGCAGTCAATCACTGATAATTGCTAAAAGTACCTCCTTAGCTTCAGCTGACTCAGAGTTTATAAATATTCCTTTTATATGTAGACCACAAGTGGTGTGGAACAGGTTAATAGGGAGTTGTAATTTACTCTCTCTAAAAATACTAAAACTAGGGGACGTTCTATGAAATTAGCTGGCAGCAGATTTAAAACAAATAAAAGGAAGTAGTACGTTAGTTTTGAATTGACTTGTGGAACTCATTGGCAGACTATGTTGTGAAACCCAATAGTGTAACTGGATTCCAAAAAGGATTGGATAAGTTCTTAGAAGATGGGTCCAGGGATCCACTTTATTAGTCAAGTTGGTCAGGGGAATGTAACCTTTGACTAGAAATATTATTAATTATTATTATTAGCAAGCATTTATATAGCACCAGCAATGTACCTGGCGCTTTACAAAGTAATGGAATAGACACTGTCCCTGCCCTAGGGCTTATAATCTGAGAGACCGGGGGGGAGCAGGGGAATGACAAAGGAAGGGGAACAGAGGGAGAGACAAGGGGTGTAACATTCACGAAGATGTGAGGTCTCAGGTGCACACGCTTGGCTTGGTTACATTGAGAATGATGGCTGGCTGGTCCGCGTGGTGAGGATACAAGTACACAGAGCTCAGGTAACAGATTATACTGGATGGAGGGTATCGGAAGTTGGGTGAGGGGAGCGAGGAGGACAGAGCGGAAGAGGTGAGTCTTGAGGCGGGATTTGAAGGTATGAAGGGAGGGGGCGAGGTGAATGTGGGCAGGGAGAGAGTTTCACACGTAGGGGGCAGCAAGGGAGAAGGGACGAAGGTGGTTAGGGGAGCAGGGGAGACGTGGGAGGGCGAGAGAGGAGTGGAGTTCACGGACTGGAGTACGGAGGGAAATTATTGCAGAGATAGGGGGGAGCGAGGTCGTGAAGAGCTTTATAGGTGAAGACTAGGAGCTTGTGCAGGATTCATTCAGGAAGGGGGAGCCAGTGAAGAGAGGAGAGGAGGGGCTCCCCATCGATGAGGATCGACAGGGATGAGGGGGGAAGATAAGGAGTTCAGTTTTAGCCACGTTCAGTTTGAGTTGCGTTGAGACATCAGAGAGGTAGAGCTGTCACAGAGAGAGCTGGTGAGATGAGTTTGAATAGATGGAGAGAGAGAGAGAGAGGGAGGAGCGAGTTGAGTGTCATCAGTGTAGAGGTGATATTGGATATTAAAATTGATATTGATACTCAAGTACCCACAAAAAAGGGTAAACCCATTGAGTTTTCACTGCCCAGCTCAACCCGCCACCCTTGGGTACTAACTAGCACCCAATTAGTGCCTGACAGGGTTACCCGATGTCCCAATCTTTCAACTTTTGGGCCCAGAATACTTCCAGTACACCAATTTTTGAAGCTTTCATCCCCTTTTTTCACTATTTTCCCATTCCAATTTACTATTCAGTAAAACAGTAATGATACTGCCCGATATTTTTCAGGTAATCAACTCCTCCGATCAATAGTTGGTACCGCAGTGGGTACCTGGCACTCAAAGTTTTGGGTATTGCTGATGGGTAGTTAATTGGGTACCTGTTGCAGCTCTGTGTCTAATTGCTGGGGGCTGGAAGCAGAGAGGAGGGAATGGATCACTCCATTTTGTCCTGTTTGCGCTTCTCTGTGTGACTGAACCTGACCGCTGTCAGAGACAGGATGCTGGGGTGAATGGACCATTGGTTTGACCCAGTTATGCACCTTGTCTGTCCTTATGTTGTCCCAGCTACCTGTGCTGCTTGTCTTCTCTATGCAGTGTTGCCTGCATGGGACAATGATATTCCCTTTGAGAGCCGTTGATTATCTTTAGTGCAGAAAGTGTATTATTAAGAAGAACCAGGTTGATTTGAGCCCCTGTTACTTACCAGTATGATGGACTCAAATGGGCTCACATTTGCTGTCGGATGCAATTTAAGTTGCTTGTCATTATTTATGGAGACCCAGGACGTATGCTATTTCCGAAACTCTCTCTTCCTTTGTGTCCTGTTGCGGAAGCTGTGGTTTGCTGGAGTGCTCATGTTCTCATGAGCGAATGTGTACTCTTGAGAGTGTAGCAGAGCATTCAGGGTAGAGAGAGAGCTCCCTGCTCTGAAATGTATTCCTCCTGGCCAGCTGCCAAAGCCTGTTTGAGGTAACCTTTAAGGAGGCAGTGTGAGATACAGCCGTTAAAACTTTGGCTTTCTTAGGCAGGTGGAAGGGGGAGGATGTAGCTTGGGTTTTTGCTGCAGCAAATGTTTCTTGTTCTCCTCAAGACTTTTTTAAAGAGTTTAATTACTCGTGTCTAAGGGCTGTTACAATCAGAACTGTCTTCCTTGTTCCTAAGACCTAGAGACTTGGACTCAATCCTTCTACCAACACTTAGGCTGCTTGCTCACGTTAAGAAAGGGGCAGGAACTAATGTGAGTTTAACTCATGTTAGTCTGGTCATGTGAAATCCCCAATTGTGGGCATGGGGGTTTTAGCGTTATTTCCCCCTTCCCTGTTAAATTCAATAATGTGAGACAGGGTTGGACTTTGAGCTCTGTCTCGCATTATTGAATTTTTAATGCTAAAACCCCCATGCCCACAATCAGGAATTTCATGTGACTGGATTAGCATGAGTGAAATTCACATGAATCCCCGCCCCTTTCTTAATGAGGGCAAGTAGCCCAAGTTGCCCATAGTCCCATTCAAGTCATGTAGTAGTAAAGATGGGACAAGTAAGAGGTATATATATCTGCTAGTGTTAGATTGAAGAAAGGCATATCTTCTAGGAATTCCATCACTAGCAATTCAAATGCTCATGCTTCTCCTTACGCAGGCTTATCCTCCAAGATCCCCCTCCTCACCATGTAGCGAAGCCAAGCATATGCACCTGCAACTTCTCACCTCCTTGACTGTATCCCTCTCTTGCCCATGCTAGAGTAAGCCCCTTGGGCAGGAATCTGTCATCACCGGACACATTGCTGGCGCCATATAGGAATAATAATATTTGCAGTCTTGCGTTGCTATAAAGGTTATTTTATGAAGCACTTACTAAAAATTCCTGAATGTTATCAGACTTTTTTTCTAACCAAAAATATACAACGTTCTAGTAAAATACACACTGCAAGCGAAGTCAATTGGTCTGTCTCTCTTCCAGAGTTAAGTGACTGTTTAAAAATGACAACCTCATGGAGCGACCGTCTACAGAACGCAGCAGATGTCCCTGCAAACATGGATGGGTACGCTCTGAAAAAGTACCGCCGGGAAGCCTATCACCGGTAAGCTGTTTGTGTGCTGAAACTCGGCCCTTATTGTAGGGTTTTGGCAATAAGTTAAATGTTGAAATTATTTATTTATTTTTATTGCTGCTTGCTCAATGACAAGAGTGGAAAATTCTTTCTCCTTTCTGTAGTTATTTACCACCAACCTAGGTCTGTATGAACGTACAAAACAACATGGTCTTGGTTGCTAGAGGAACTTTTCACGTGGCAGGCTTGATCTGATACTCTGGAATTGTTGCTGGCCACATTCTGGCAAAGTTATTAAAAGAGAAATAGATACGGATAAATTGTATATTGGCAATTACTTGTAGCTAAGATTTTTAATGACTGCTGCTTTTGCTTGCCAATACCTGGCTTAGCTTGAGCCAGCGCCTCAATGTTTGGAGCCGGTGGCTGGGCTACAGCTGCCTTGAGTATTGAATTCAGTTGTATGTTGCTTTGTCGCGAACGTAGTTATACGTGTTGGTATTCATGACTAAACATATGTTTACACACACAAATGCTCCTAAACGTGAAAAGAATTCTTATTGCAAAGGATGTCTGCTTGTGAATTTGGTCCCAGATACTGATTAAGCTTGGGGAACACCAATATCGGAAAACACGTATTTCAACACTGTGACACCACAGCTCCAGAAGTTGCTTACAAATCAAGAATGCAGGTTTTCCAGTCGTATCCCAAAAGGAATATGAATTTCTCCTATTTTTCTTGGAAGCACATGGTGTTCTTCTTCTGCCTTTCTCTTCTTGTATAAATAATAATAAAAGCACTTTTATTTTTATAGCCCTCCCCCCCATCTCCAAATGGCACCCAGAGCACTTCATAACATAAAAATATGATAAAACAATATAAAATCCACTTTAAAACAATTTTAAAAGTGAAGGTAAAGAAGGGAGAAAACACATTAAGGGGAACCGACCGTGGATCCTAAAATCATATGGAGAACAAATAAATTTTCATGTGCTTTTTTGAAGGTTAGGCGGAAGAAACTGAGATGAACATCTGGAGGAAATGAGTTCCGCACTGAGGGACCCGCCACAGCAAAGGCCCAATTAACTGTCGACTCGAGGCTCTGTGGCGGGATTCCCAAATGTTGGGTGGTTTCAGAGTGCGGATAATCAGTAGGGTGAGGTTCCAGCAGCAGGTCCTGAATATAGCCAGGGCCTATACTGTTCAGGCCCTAAAAACATGCATTGATGGTCACTTGTGACTATTCAACAGAACTAAGACCTCATTGCTAGTTTCATGTGGAGACACACTGCCTGATGTCCCATACCTGCGCGCAGCCCAAACAGCTGCTTCCTGCCATTGACATCTTCGTGACGCTCCTCCAGTGGGTCCGGCCAAGGTACTGTCCCAGCAAGCTGAATAAAGAAGGGAAGGAAAGTGAAGGCTCATGGGAAGTCACCAGACTGGATGAAGCTGTTCTGCAGGACGGCTGTGGCCTATATGTTGTACATTTGACATACCTGGTCTAGACAGTTTGGACAGGCTACGGCTAAATTATAACATCTCTGTTATCCCATCTGTCTAATTTAGAATGTAAACTCTTCAAAGGAGGATTGTCTCTTTACTATGGTGTAGCAGGGCCCACCTTCACCATGGGTGAGCGTATTCAGGATCAGGCCCAAAGTAGAATGTCACTCCAGGGCTTCACATAAACAGAGAGTTTATTCAATACACAGTTCATAGGCCAGGCACCAAGCCAGTCCACAATATATCTATAAACTTACATCCAGCTAAGCCACAGTCCAATGGCTAGCTAACAGGCTTCACACCTCCAGGTCCAGACCACCTCTCTCTTGGCATCCAGGTTGGGACCTTCCAGGTAGCCTCTTCAGGAGATGTGCTCTCCTCTGTACTCCAGAGCAGACTGCCTCTTCCGCCTGGCTTTCTCTCCTTTATATTGCAAACCCCGCCCACCAACTTCCTCTTCCTGTTGATGGCCATTTTAGGTAGTCCTCATGGCATGCGCCATCTTGTGGCCTAGCCCTGCCACTTATGGGCATGTTCTCAGGAACAGTGCTAAACTAAAGTGATTTAATTAAATCGAAGTAATTCCTTTACTTTAACACTCCTCCTCAGAACATGTCCCTCATAAAGAGACAATCCTCCTTTGAAGAGTTTACATTCTAAGTTAGACAGATAAAGAATGGGATAGCAGAAGTGATGGTAGCCTAATTTTCCAAATGGGAAGCTGTTGTATTTTATGGCTACCGACCGGGCTGTCAAGAGGGGAAATCTGGCCCAGAGGTGACACGAGTTCATAGACTGTACTGTGCACCAGTGTGGAACCCCCTTATTGTTCCCAAATTTTAACTCTTCTACTGCCATTAATCACAGGCAGAATGTCAAAGCAGCTCAGACTAACCAGAACAAAAAGCAAAAGCTGGTAAGATGCCCTTTAGCCTGGCTGCGTCTAGCTCTGAATCGCTGCTGTCGGAAGAACAGCAGATCAGCAGGAGGGGGCTGGGCTGCAAGCACAAACTTCCCTTCAATCCCTAACAAAAAGGGATTGTGTATGTGTGTGTGTATGAGTTAAAAGGGCTGGGACCTTAAAGCAGGGATTCCCACCTGGAGCGCACCCTCCCTCACAAGGAGCTAACGAGTTACTCGCACCAGGAACCAATGGGATCATCCGCACTCGTAGTACCAAAGTACCAGCAACATCAGTTCTCAGCATTCAGAGCCAATTTCTTAACACCGAAGGCTGACTCTTCGCTGCACCATTCTGTTGTATTTTATGGCTGCTGGGCTGTCAGAAGGAAAAACCTGACCCAGAGAGGTAACACAAGTTCGTAGACCGTAAAAAAATGAAACCCATTGACTTCACTGAAGTGAGTGTAAACAAAAGCCAAATTGAAGTAAAAAGTTAAAAAGTTTATTTACCAAAGTCCAAAAAGAGCCAAGAAATCAAAAAAGCCCATGTAATCCTAGGCGAGGTCTAAGCCCTGAGGGACCTGGGGTGTCACTTTTTATAGGGTCTTAAATAAAGGTCCCAAACTCAGCCAATAAGCTGGGTTTAATTATACGTCTCACACATTTCCACCCATCCTTAAAACCGCCCCTGATTGGTCCACAACCCATAACATTGCATCACCTTTTAGGCTCCAGAAAGACTGGAGAAGAGCTATTTATCAGGTTTTTCTCAGGGAAAGACAAGATTACAAACAACTTAATTTCCTTAACTTTCCAATTCTAGAAACTGTCAGCTCTTTTCTCTCTCCAGACTATACAGGCCTGAAAAGCCTGAACCAAAGTTAGGGATCCCTGATTTACTCATGGCTCAATTCTTACGGAAGCACAGAGTGATTAGAGCTCCCATCTTCAAAGTGCTGCTTGGGCCGTGCCCTGTTAATTTCAGTAAGGATCCTCCTGAAGCCGTATCAAGCCGAGACCTATACTGAACCCAGTTTCCCACTATGGGATCATGACTTACCTGTAAGCCCACCCTTCCTCTGAATAATGTGATGCATTCTGTGTACTAATAGAAGACTTAACTGTGTAACTGTAAAGAAGACTGTGTAAAAATTAATACAATAAATTAACTTGAAATAATGACATGTATTCCTGTCTCTCCAATCTGCTCCCCTCCCTTGTGTCTCTCAGATTGTAATCCTACTGAGGCAGGGACCCTGTCTGTAATGATAATTGTATTAGGTAGCACAAGCAGTGTATTGGCACTACGCAATCAATCGTTATAGACAAGCAGCTTGCAGTCTAAGAGGGACAGTCTAAGCGAGGGGGAGTCAAGGGAGAGGTGAACATCCTTTCATAGGTGAAAGGATACATTCATGAGGTTGAGAATTTTAGGTGCACATGCTTAACTTAGTTACAGGAAACTAAGTAACGTAGGGCGTTGTCAGACGAGACACTCCCCACTCGCAACCCACCCACTACACATGTTACAGGGCACCCATGGGGCAACACTGAAACCCTGCAACATGTATACTGCGTGGGTGGTGTGTAGAGAGTGTCTTGTCTGAAAATGCCCCTAGTTACAGGGAAGAGATGCTGAGTGAGTAGGAAGAGGATACAATTTCACACATGATGAGCTAGAAAAAGCCTGATGGAAGAGGTAGGTTTTCAGGAGGGATTTGAAAGTTGGGAGAGAGGGAGGGAGCAGAACGAAGGTGTCCAGGGAACGGGTTCTATGCATGGGGGGGCAGCAAGAGAGAAGGGGCAATGTTTAGAGGAGCAAGGGAGTCGTATGCAGGTGAGGGTGGGGGCAGAGGAGGAGCAAAGCTCCCGGGCATGAGTGTGGCGGGATACAAGAGCTGAGAGAGATGGGGGAGCAAGGCCACAAAGAGTCTTGAAGGTGAAGACCAGGAGCTTGTGCTGAATGCGTTCACGTTGGGGGAGCCAGTGTACGGTGTAGAGGAAGGTCTGAACGTGGTCAAAACGATGGACAAGGTGGATGACTTTGGCAGCAGAATGTTGAATGGAGATGAGGGGGAGGGGGGCGAGATCAGATCAGATCAGGGGAAAACCGGTGAAGAGGAGTTACAGTAGTAAAGGCGAGAGATGACTAGAGCATGGACTACAGTTTTAGTGGTGGAAACAGTAAGGCAGGGCTGGATTTAGCAATATTATACAGAGCAAACCCAACAGGATTTGGCAACAGCCTGGATCTGAGGAATAAGGAGAGGGAAGAGTCAAAGATGAATCCCAGGTTATGCACCCACGGGACAGGCTGGAAGACGACACCCTCATTGGAAATTGAGAGGGAAGTAGGAGGGGAATGTTTGGGGGAAAAGATGAAGAGTTCAGTCTTGGCCATATTAAGTTTGAGTTGGTGGCATGACATCCAAGCAGAGGTGTCAGATATATGAGACTGTATGGAGGAGGAAAGCGCGGGAGTGGAGAGAGAGTGTTGCGTGTCGTCAGCATACAGGTGATACCAGAAGCCGTGAGATTCAATGAGTTTACCAAGAGAAAGAATGTAAAGGGAGAAGAGGGGCCAGGACAAAGCCTTGTGGAACTTATCAGCAAGAGAAATGTTGAATTTATTTATTTATTTTACAAATTTTGTATTCCTCCCCTCCTGCCACAGGCAGCCCGGGGTGGCTAACAACAATAATAAAACATAAAATATTATAAAACAGTTAAAATAACATCCCCCGATACAATAACCATTATAAAAACACGGGGGGAAAACCCACTCCACCCTCCTCAATCCCCCCCCCCATCCAGCCCATTATCCAACCCATTACCCCTCTCCCTCACAAAACGCCTGATGGAAGGTTTTACAGTTCCTACGAAAGGCCGAGAGGTCCGGGGCCAGATGGGCCCCCACCGGGACAGAATTCCAAAGGCGTGGCGCGACCACCGAGAACGCCCTATCCTGTGTGCCCACCCAGGAAACCTGAGGGACCTCCAACACGGTGCCCCCGGATGACTGCAGGGGACCGGTCTAGAACCCGGGGAGTGAGGCGATCTCGTAAATAGGCAGGGCCCAGGCCATGTAAGGCTTTATAGGTCCAACCAACACTTTGAATCAGGCCCGGAAGACTATTGGCAGCCAGTGCAGAGATTGGAGCACTGGTGTAATGTGCTCCCAGCAGCCCAGCCCCACCAAGAGCCGGGCCGCCGCATTCTGCACCAGCTGCAGCTTCTGAGCTGTCACCATAGGTAGCCCCATGTAGAGTGCGTTATAGTAGTCTAACCGAGAGGTAATAAAAGCATGGATGATTATGGCCGGATCCGGAACCAGCAGCCGAAGCCGTCGCACCAGATGTAACTGGCGGAAGGCGCTCCTCGCCACAGTCTCCACCTGGAGATCCAGGCGGAGCTGCACATCGAGGAGCACCCCCAGGTTCCGTACCTGGGAAGTCAGTGGAGGACAGATCCCAACAATCAAGGGAGCCGTCACATCTACCGACTTACCCACTAACATCACCTCCGTCTTGTCGGGATTCAGTCGCAGTCGATTAGCCCTCATCCAGTCCCCCACAGCTGCCAAACACCAGGTAAGCACCAAGACAGCCGGGCCTGGGTTGGTCGAAAATGAGAGATACAGTTGGGTGTCATCACCCAACTGAAGGAGTGGTTTGAGAGATACAAAGAGAACCAGCGAGAACAGAGTCCTAGAAACCAAGGGAGCATAGCGAATCCAGGAGGAGGCCATGGTCAACAGTGTCAAAGGCGGCAGAGAGATCGAGGTACAAGAATGGAGTAGAGGCCTTTAAATGTAGCTAAGAGACGGTCATTGGTGATTTTAGTGAGGGCAGTCTCTGTCTAGTGGAGAGGGCGGAAGCCCGATTGAAGGGCGTCAAGGGAGGAATTTGAAGAGAGGAAATCAAGACAGTGCATGTAGACAGCCTGCTCCAGGAGCTTGGAAGTGAAGGTAGAAGCGAAATGCGGTGATAGTTGGAAGGGTCGGAGGGGTCAAGAGTGGCCTTCTTAAGGATAGGGAAGACAGTGGTGTGTTTGAAGCTAATGGAAATGATCCAGTAGAGGGAGAGATGAAGGATGTGCAACAGAGAAGGTGCAGTGGTAGGGGCAACTTACTTTCACTGGTTCTCATGTCCACAGTGCTGCAATTTTGGGTAGTAGCAATCTCTTCATGGGGAACCCAAGCAAAACGGTTGATTTTTCTTTTTTTATGGCAAATAAATAACCTTATTAATATTTGGCTCGTAAAATATGTTGAATCTAACTCTACCTTAATATAAAACTGAAAGTGATGAAATTTGGAATTGGCCTCGTTTTCTGGGTTCTGTCACCCTGGGTAGGTGAGTGTTTTAGTTAACACTGTTGGCAGCAATCCCATTCTGAGACTTGTTGAACCTGCATAGTGGATTGTGACTCAGAGCTTGATAGAACATTACTGGCCTCATTTCCACAGGCCAGACTCCTTGATCAAACTTCTGTGGTGTTTTTTAAAATGCTTGCTTAGTTTTAAAGGTTAGCTTAGAATGCTGCAGCTATTTCAGGAACTAAGTTCCCCCGGCTATTGTCGCAACACCCTGATTACTGTGGACACTGAGTCTTAGCCAAAATATACAGCATCTGTAAGAAATAAATCTTAGTGTTTATTTCCCAGATCTCTGAATCTAGGACAGTGCTCTGCTCTCTGCTCCCAGAAAGACTAAAGGAAACTCTAAAAGAACTACATAGTCATCTTTTAAATCTCAGAACCTACGGTGAAGGATTGTCTGTGAACCTTAATTTTAGAGCATGGAATTCTTTCTGATGCATTCTAAGTGAGACAATAGTCTCAGATTTGTAATTGGTGTCAGCTGTGAGCCGACAATAGGACATTATCGGTGCTTGATCACAAGGAATGCCTCAAGTTGAATTGCATAGAGACTGACTTACATCTGACTTTTGACTGAAGTCATTGGTAAGAAGATACGGTGTTACTGCCAGCCAGTATTGGTACCATAAATTATCTTGTGGAAATAAAACGGATGTGTCATTATTAAGAAGCTCTTCTCCACTGTATGCAAGTGCAAAGCTTCCTTGTTTACCCCATGCTTGTTTACTCATCTGGGCTGGGGATAATCACTAGGCCAGTCTGTCTGTAGGAGTACTATCATTTTACATAATTGTTGTTAGACAGGAATGAGGTTAACTAAGCCACCAAATTGCCTTGGTGTCTGTTTTTTAACTCGGAGGGTGCGCGGTGCTTCTCCTCACCCTCTGGATTATAACATACAGGGATTTAAAAAATTAAGCATCGTCTGTGACTAACTAAAGTTGAATAATGAAGAAAACTGGATTTTCACCCACCCTTTTAACCGACAGCTGCAAAGAAGCAGAAAACAGGTATTTGTTTTTCCTTACTAGTTCCTAGTTTAGGCTGCTGCATGTCCTGGGCATGAAATACGAATTGGCTTTCTATTATAAATTCAGGTTTTTGGGGTTTGTTAGTCACCATTAGGTATAAAAGGTGTTAGTCCATATACGCTTCTTTAGATGACAGTGCTGTCTCATGGCTAGGACAGGAAGCTGGTTTAAGAGTCCTAGGTTCTGATCCAAATGCTGCCAGTGATTGAGTCCGGCGTCAGACCAGTCCTCTTTCTGTGCAACACAAGCACTTTGGAGAGGTATGTCAGATAAGTGATTTATGTTGGTGAAGCATCTGATGGGAAATGCTAGATAACAATCAAAACAGAAACAAAAGGTTTTATTCTGATAAACAGATTTATTTATTTATTTATTTATTTCTGGAGCAACTAGAAATAGCATTAAGATCAGTTGCAAATGTTTGGGTTTTTTAATTTTCTAAGTTCTAGACCAGAGCATCACAAATTGTGGGACCAAGAGAGAGAGCAGATGGAGCTGTGATTCCAGTTGGTATTTGATCCTACTTCGCATGTCTTTGTCACTGTCTGAGGTCACAGAATTATATTTAATCTCAACATGAAGTCACAAAAGCAAAAATTTGGGAACCACTGTTGTAGACTAAACAACACAATTAGTGTTTTTATTTCTCATTCTTATATGATACTGAACCAGCAGTTATTAGGAATAGAAAATGTTGCTGTGCTGAGGACAGAGTAAGACTTGAATTCATCTTCAGGGTAGCAGAAACTCCACCATGTGGTTGTAAATTGTCAATAAGCTTAGGTGGCAAATTGGAGTCTAATTGTATAGTCATTTTGAAAGCACTGTGCACCAACCACCTACAGAGGAGTTATGCACGGTTTCTCTTGTGTGCCGTTAGCTTTCAGTGAAGTGGAAAGGTAAGAGACATGGCACAGTTAGGGCAGATTCTGACCTCATTTATGCTTGTGCAACCTCGCTGAAGTCATGAGACTTCCGTGTGCAACGGAGGGCAGAATTTGGCCCCATCTGTTAATTTTGCCTTCGTACAGACCAGAGGGGGTGACCAGGAGAAGGCAGAATACAATAGCTTATGACCTAACAGCTGCCAAATTAATAATGAAGAAATTAAATTTGAAAATGCCCCATGACATTTTCTTTCTTAGTTCCAGGGAACAGATGGATGTTATTTTGAGATGGAATCCAAATGTGAGCTGCTCAGCATTTTGCTGTTGCCTTGGGAAGGAATTTAAACAATGGAAACAGAGAGAGAAAGAGAGAGACCCAGCTAGAATTCATAGAGTTCCTTTGAATTTCAGAGGAAGGTGGTCAGATTTCTTGTTCTCACTTGGCCCTTATCTTGTTTCCAACACCACTGCTTGAAAGACCAGATGGATAGTCATTTTCCAGCGTGCCCGTTACCATGATCTGCCAAGGACAGTCCCTTTTGTGAGGAACCTATTACTAGAATAGTTCATGAGATTTTGGCACTGTCTAATCATACTCTCTCTTCAAGTCACCGTACCGAGCTCCATGCCACAGCCGAACTCACTCATATCTGAGCACGGGCTCCTCGGCTCATCTCCAGAGTGTATGATGATTAAGAACAAGGTTGACCCACTATGAAGATTTTGTGAGACTGTAGCTAGAAGAGACTGGAACACTACCAACTTAGCTGCCTCTGTGTTCAGAAATGGTCAGTCTAAAAATAATGCTGCTAGAATAATTTATGGAATGTGACACACCTACCAAGAAAGAGCCAGCCATGAGAGTGCCACCGATTTTAGTAGTTTTTAATGTTATTTTTATTATGAATTACATGAAGGCAGATGATGTTGCGGTGTTTAGCATGGCGATGAGAGGGAGGCCAGCACTTTGTGAATCCTGTCTTCGGGGGCACTTGCCTATTTCCTCTTAAATGGACTTGTCTCAGTCACATGATAATCCAGTTTTGCTGTAGCTTCTGAAAGCCCTTTAGTTTCAGCGAAAAAGCAGTTGCATGGCTTCTTCCAAGAGCTAATACCTCTACTCCTTCCTCTTCCTCATACCTTCACTCCTTTCCACAGCAATACACCTGGGAACTCAGCTTCTCAACAGTGAAACACATTGATGTCCCAAAAGGCAGACACTCCCAGGCCTCCTTTAAACAGAGGTATGGCGTAGCAACTCTCAAACTTGTTAGCTTAAAAAAGAGAACGACATTCAGTTGCAATTTGTTTCTTTTTTTGTTGTTTAATTAATTATTGGCGATAACGATGAGTCTAAGCCCCCAGCACTGAGCATGCCTAAACTTTGAAGAGGCTTGGTTCTTGATTCACACCTCCTGGCTAGCACTGATTTCTGGGATGGCTTGAGTCAGAAGTTAAACTACAGACTGAGAGTCGCTCGTTAAAGTATAAATGCAAAACGTTCCCCTGTGGCACCACATACCTAATCACAGCCAAGCACTGGCTTGTATTAATGACTTTCGAATTAGACCCATCACCCATAATAAAAGTGTAACCTTCCTTGACCATCAGCATTCCTTGGCATTTTTTAGAAATAGGTTTCTACAGAGCAACTACTCCAGGAAACCTCTTTCTCATTATTGCTGGTGCCGTTTCACTGAACTTTGGGAAGTTCCCAGAGTTGGTTTCATTTTGAGGGGAGAGAGATTGGGAGCTTTCTAGTGTATGTAGAAATCTGTTTATTTCCAGATTTACAGGTTGAGGAGGAGGAGTGGATGGGAAACAGCTGGCACCTTCTGGAATGCTGTCTCAGGCACTGTTGCAGATCCCAAAGTCCGCCAGTGCAGTTCCCCCAAAGCTGCTTCTCTCATGCAGTTTAGTTCCCAGAAGTTAAACACTTCAAGGGGTCCCTCCCTGGAAGACACTCTGCAGCACTTAATAGAAGACTAGAGGGTCCTGCACATCCAGAATGGGGAAATCCAGCAGCATTTCTTTCTAAAGGGTGTTGGGTACCAGAGCTCATCATTTCAGGGACACAACTGTACGTTCGTTTTCTTTCTGTTGTTCTCAGGCATTAGAAGTCATTGACTCCAACCCCTCCTTAATTGTGTAATCCCTCTGTGTTTCATGGTAGAAGAATGTTACATGTATTTTGTAAAACGCCTAAGCATGCTTCTGAGCTTTGGTATAAACAAAATTAAAAGGATTCTTTCTTCGTGTCTAAATATTCCTGCTCTTGAGTAATGAGGCCAATTAGATGAGTTTCCTCTCTTGTAAGCAGAGCGCCTCAGATGTTATAGCATGAGAATTAGGATCAGAATGCTTTTTTCAAATGAAATTTATGGCAGAAGCAAGTAGTTATCTTCCTTGTAAAAGTAGAAAAGGGCAGCAGTAAGTTGCCAATGAAAACCAGCTCTGTACAACAGCACCTCTGTGTCCCCACGCCCCATATACAACAGCTGCCGGTCTAAGTACACTTACTCATGAGTAAATCCCATGGATTTCAGTTCATGAATAAAACATGTTTAGGATTGCAACCAATGTGTTTTCCTGTTGCCAGAGCATATGGTATTTATTCTTAGGGATTAAAAGAGAAATTAACATTATAACCATTGGTCTAAGACCATTACTGGGCCCTCTTCATGTATTTTTTCCATCCTCTTCTTCTTTTTTAACAGTTTTAAATGAACTTTGTATGATTTTTAAATTATGGTGTTTTATTGTATTTTTAATGTGGTGAAGTGCGTCGAGGACCATCTGGTGGAGGGGACTATACAAACAATACACATTAATTCTTATTTTAAATAATATTTATTATTGATTACTTTGGGGAGAACTTTGGTGCAAAGCTGATGAGGTGGTACGTTTTCCTCATCTACCTTTTTGACTACCAACATTTCCCCCTTTTTAATATCTATTATTGCTGCTATTGTTGTGACATTTCTTGCAGCTCACTTGGAGCCTCTCTCATTTAAAACATAAATCAATAAAGTGCTGTGCTAGGGTTTGCGGGGACTTGCAGAGCCTGTTGTTCAGAGCCTTTAGCTGATTCCATATTTTATTGGGTGGAAGCAAGCGTTTGGGATATGTCTAAGGGAAGGGCCGTGAGTTTATTTTCTTCTTTTTCCTCCTGTCCTAGCACCTTAGTTTGTCACCGAAGGAAAGGAGACCGTGTCACAGAAGGAGACAAACTATTGGGGCAACTGTGTCTGATGACATGGGTTTGAATCTGAGGGAAGAACTGTGGGAAGTGGTTGACCTAAACTCACCGCCAGCCTCTGTCTTCTCTCTTGCTGCTACACAACAGAGAAAGAAAAGTTTTCATGCTGGTGTTTTCTAAAGAAGATTGGAAACTTTAAAGGGGTCTAATTCTTAGCAAAGGGCTTTCAGGTAGAATTCCTGCTGCTGCTGCTGCTTTGGTTATAGAAAGTGTCAGAGCCAGCCTTAGAATTTGCAGAGCCCCTGGTTCGCTCTACCCCTTCCCACAGGGCCTAGCACCCTCGGCAGGACCCTAGAGGAGGTCATGTTGGGGCCACTATGGGGCCTGAGGTAGTCCCCCTGCAGCAAGGCTGGCCCTGGAAAGAGTCTTCATGTTGTGAGTTTGGTCTGATAGGTCCCCTTATTCAGTGTTTTGGCATTTCCATATCTCTTGTATTTCAATTCAAACTCTCCAATCAAAAAACCTTAATGGAAAAATGGCCAAAATGACATTGACTTTTTTTCCTCTGATCTGTGGTAAGAAAAAACAAAAAAGATATTTAAGTGTGGCTGGTTAGCAACCCAATTACTATTTGCTATGCTTTGCATGTCTTTGGTGTTGTCTGAGATCGTCTCAAAATGGCGTCCTACAGGTAAGAACACAAGTAGTGCCATACTGAGTCAGACCAATGGTCCATCAAGCCAAGCATCCTGTCCTTCGAACAGCGGCCAATCTCGATCGCATGGTAGAAGAACCAGCAGTCCCAATGGTCAATCCATTCCCCGTTGTTCACTCCCAGCTCCCGACAGTAAGAAGTTCATCCCATAAGCTACTTGGTTAATAGCCATTAATGAGCCTACTCTCCAAGAACTTATCCAATCCTTTTTTAAACCCAGCTATACTACTGGCCTTGACAACGTCCTCTGGAAACAAATTCCATATGTTAATTATGCGTTGAGTGAAAAAGTTCTTCCTTTTATTTGTTTTAAATCTGCCGGCAGCTAGTTTCATGGAGTGTCCCCTAGTTCTAGTACTATTTGAGAGGGTAAATAACTGTTCCCTATCTACTCATTCCACACCACTCAAGATTTTATAAATCTCTATCAAGTCCCCTCTGTCTTCTCTTCTCTAAGCTGAAGAGACCCAGCTTGTCAAGCTTCTCTTTGTATGGAAGCTGTTCCATACCCGTTATCATTCTCGCTGCCCTTCTTTGTACCTTTTCTAGTTCAGCGATGTCTTTTTTGACATGGGGTGACCAGAACTGCACACACTATTCCAGGTGCAGTCGCACCATTGTTTTGTATAGAGGCATTATGACCGCCTCAGTTTTATTCTCTATCCCTTTGTGAATAACCCCTAACATTCTGTTTGCTTTTTTGACTGCTGCTGTACATTGGACTTAGGATTTCAGTGTATTGTCCACAATCACCCCCAGATCCTTTTCCTGAGTGATAACTTAGTACCCAGCATTGTGTAGTCATAGTTTGGATTATTTTTCCCTACGTGCATCACTTTGCACTTGTCCACATTAAATTTCATGTGCCATGTAGTTGCCCGGGCACCCAGTCTTGTAAGATCCCATTGCAGTTCTTCACAGTCTGCTCGTGTTTTAACTACCTTGAATAACTTGGTGTCGTCTGCAAATTTTTTTTTTTTAAATAAAACCATTTAATTTTATTCCATCCAAGATATAACAATCATTATAACTTCAGTTGTTATAATGCAATGGTTCATGACCACGCAATAAACCTTTATTATAACTTCAAACATTTACAATTCCAGTCATCTACGAATATGATCACCTCACTCTTAAAAGTTTGAGGTAAAAAGTTTGAGAACCGCTATTCTAGAACTTCAAGCCTCCATGCGGTTATTTTCACTTACTACTTCCTGTCCCTTCTAGTCATACAGCCTTTCTCTACTCTCCGTTCCAGATCATTGTGAAGTCTCATCTCAGTGGTCCCAAAAGGCATATTTAGGAAATCTGTCATCTCCTCCTCTTATTACAAGCGGGCCATTCTTCTAAGGTTGTTGGAGATTAAAAGAGCTACGTCTCTTTTGTGGCTACACAACTTGTAGATCAAATATTTATTTATTTTGTTACTTTTCTCAGTAACAGTATCCTCTGGGAGAACTTTGGGATTTTTAAAAAAAAGATTAAATAAATTTAGTGTTATCAAAGCCAAGGCCAATTGTCTTTATCAGCCATGCTAATTTGGAATGTGGTCTTAATGGGTGTCTTCACACAGACACTTGCCCTGCCTCACCCCTGGGGAGGGGGGGCTGTTTGTTTAAAGGTGGCCCACCAGATGTGCAGGCAGAGCAGAGACGGGGCAAGCTGTCCCTGCCGGCGGTGCTCTGGAACATCCGGGAGCATCACCAGCACAGCAGGCAGCCTAGCTCCAGGGCAGCAGCCGGAGGCGGGGCTGCCATCAGTCTGCTTAGCAGATGGCCGCTGCAGCCCTGCTCTCGGCGGGGGTTGTCCCAGCAACGCCATAGCATTGCGGGTCTTCCACCCACAACGCTATGGTGTGGGGGAGGGGTGCTGTGAACAGTTGTTTTGAAGTAATTACCTCTTCACTCATTTTAACTCTGCTTTATTTCATGCAAAAACAGAGTAGGTTGGTGAAGTAAGGTTGGTTTCCTCCTTACTTTTCCTCCTTACTTTTGAGTAGTTTATCCCCAACGGTACATGATCATGTGAACAAGGGCCCTTTTCACACGGGCGCCCCCCCCACCCCCCATGGGAGGCACCTATGTGAATAGAGCAAATACTGTGCGAATACTGTGGTGCGTGCAGGGGGTGGGGTGGCACACGTGGGAATATTGTGGATGGTGTGTGTGTGTGTGCACACTCCCACGCTCCACCCACCCTGGAGCAATGGACACCAATGCCTGATGCTCTGTGGGTGGGTATCTGTGGGAATGCACCTCCACCCACCATGGCTCATGTGAAGAGGGCCAAGGTTAGGGCATTAACCAAAGTGCATTAAGGTATATAACCTGTCACACCATCTGTTCACACAGTCATTAATTCCCAGCATAACTTGGTAATTACTCTGCAAAGTGTGAACACTTGCAAAGTGGATTAGCACCATTTGAAATATGTACCCCAGAATGAGGGGGGTTAGTCTGTTCATGTGAACATAGCATTTGTTAGCTTGTTTTTACCACCTCTTGCTGCAGTTGCCTAGTAAACAGTAAGTGGCGGAAGCAAGGGAAAGGGAGGAGCAGGTTACTTCCTGAGCTCATCATAGGGAGGCAGCTATTATGCAGGAATTCCTCCAGATGAGAAGATGTGGAAAAGCCCTGTTCATGAGAACGTATCTTAGGTCATTGACAGGAATTCCTGAGATTGGCATAGAAAGAAAGGCAGGTGATCTCTTGATCACCATTCTCGAGTTTGCTATTTCTGAGTGTTCAGTGGCATCAAAAATCAATAGAATAGGGCTGTTTCTTTCAGAAACGGGCATGTTATTTGAAATAGTTTCTGGCATTAGGCTGTGCTATATCTAAGTGGCGTTAAACACTGAAGTTTCATGCTGTTTTTCTCCTTTGGGCTAAGAAAGGCCATTACTTTATTTCAGGGGCAGCGCTTCAGTGGTTTATGAGCTCATCTAATCTTTCCAAGAGACATTTTAATGCTTATTCAGTCTTTTCCTTAATGTATCATTTTGGTCGATTTTACATGACTTTGTCACAAAGATGGCCATTTTAACCCCTCCATTCCATTAGTTGTGACATGCCCTCTTGCCAAAAGCAGGCAGCTTGCCAGGAAACTGTGACTCCCAGTGTGAGCAGAGAAGGCTGAGGGTAAAGTATACTCTTGCCAAAGAAACTCTATTCCAAATGGATTTGTGTAGAACAACAGTGATATCCAGTGTCTAGCTAAATGAGCCACAGATGTGCGTTCCTAGCTCTATCCAAGAAGATACACGGGATCCTCGGGCTGGTTCGGACGTAATTCTCTACTGAAGCTAAATCAAATCCAAGCAAGATTGCATGTGCATGAGAGTTCGGAGCCTTTAAAGAATTGTGTAATGCGCTTTGGGCAAGTAAATGAATCTGACTGCTGCAAACTTTACAAGAAGAGCATTTGTGTGAGATGAGGTAAGGCTGTTTGCATAGAAACGCTGTAGTTTGACCTTGACGCAAACAGCTTGCGGTTTAAATCTTCACTTCCATATATTGACACAAAACCATACTGGCTATTTGTTAGCCCATGAATCTGACGGTGAATTTTGGGCACCCTTGAGATGAGAAGCATTGCCTAGGAGGGTGGGGGTGGCATCTTGTTTTTGCATTTATGGCCCCCTGTTTTTGGTATTCCCTTCCTGTATCACATTCCAGTGACAATGGATGTTGCTGATCACAGCCTCGGAGAAGGCTGATGATATCCTGGCATCCTGTGGAGGGCAGTGTGTTTGCTGTAGCCATGCAAAACCTAAAGATGTTGGGGCACTTACCGGTAAGGGTGCAACAAAATACTTGGGGACTGTTTACTTTCCTTTTACATTTTTAGCCTTTTTTTTTTTCTTTTTCTTTTTTCAATTTCCAGCTGTCCTTGGATTTTTGAGGCAACGTGATCTTTGTTGGAAGGCTGAGATTTCCTGCTATCACTGAAGCTTTGCTTTTTTGTAACTCTGATTCTTAATTTGCAAATGAGACCAACATTGGCTAGAACTTCTGAAGAATGACAGACCAAGCTACATGTTGTATATTATTGGGGGGACGTAATTTCATGACCAGTTAATTTAATAGCCGAAGGAATACCGAGTTTTTTGTTAATGTTCTCCGACCTATTTGGTTTTTTTCATTATTTATTTTCAATCAGATGAATGCAGTGCATTAAAATCAGTATCCCCAAAAGGCCCGAGACTATATAGGCTGAATGTTCACTACGACATGTTTTTGATGGGAAAATAAAAACTGACAGAGAGAACAGTTACAAATAAAACAAGAATTTCCCATAAGATATTAGCGGCAGGGAGTCTGATTTATTCTGTATTTTGTGTTTGCAGCGTTGAATTAAATGATTAGTAGGAGTATTGGTCTAATTTTGGTCAGAGTTCATTTTAAATTTGTCTTGCATTTTTAGATTAATTCGGAGCTGGGCTCGAATGGGAAATGTTTATCCATAGAATTTTTAATCTCATTCCCCATCTCCTCTCCTCTGTTATGTTTTATTTTAATCAGGTGAACTGCATCATGTTCCATCATTTTCATCCTGTTTCCTCTTATATTTTGGTTCAGGAGATCTTGTAGACTAGCACTCAGGAATTTTTGCATGACTCACAAAGTGTTTGCTTGCATGCACCTACCAGTGTTGAAAATAACTATGAAAAAATCATTGCTTTGTTATGATGATAGCGACAGGTAAATCTGAATTGTATGTTATTGTCTAAGAATGTTCTGAATTGATATAATAATATTAAGAACCAGCATATTCAGGATATTTTAGGCTGCGGGCAGTTTTTCTTTGGCATATTTTTGGCCAACTTGAAATTCTTTTAACAGTAACAGGAATAAACTTGCTTACAGCTAATTTTATGCAAGAAATGCTCATCCTGTCGGTTTCTTTCCTCTTCCTACAGGGTTTTTGTGAACAGGAGTCTAGCCATGGAAAAGATAAAGTGCTTTGGGTTTGATATGGATTACACACTTGCTGGTGAGTAGTTTCTGCTTTTTATAATTAATCGTCGTCCGTTTTTTGCCTTACTGCTGAGAGGAAAACAGCAATAAGTTTGCACTCCTTTAGAGTAGCAGGTGCTTCCTCAGTAAGTTAAAGTGCCACCTATTCAGAATACTGTCACTATCGGTTTCTGTTAAGTTCGGCATCTAAAGCAAGATTTATTTGTAAAACATGCTGCGGTACCTCCCAGATGATCTAACGTTTCAGTACGGCCAAAGCTTACATTGCATGTAGCTGCTTTCTTAAATGTGAGGTCATTTTGTCATTGCACCATGCTATTGACGTGATTTTCGGCAGAGGGAAGTTGTTCCATTTATTACTTTGCAGTGATGCTGAGACTTTGCATTCACCTAGTGGGGCTAAAGACAGGCCTAAGATTGGGCAGATCTTAGCTTAGTTGTTACTAGGCTTCCTAACCATCCGCTCCTCAATTGGCTGAGCCTGTAACCATTCAGGAAGGGTCAAAGGATGAGGGGGTTCTCATGTCATTTCAGTTGAACCAAGCTAATTAGAAGGTTTTGCTCATTTTGGAACACATGACATTTTGCAGGGACTATCTGTGACCTTTTTAGCTTTTAAAATTTTGTTTTCATTACAAGTTAAACACATCAGCACTTTGAATCAGCAGAAGAGAGGAAGGTAAAGAAAGCATGTGACAGTGATCTTTTTTAAAAAAAGATACATATATGATATTCTTGTTATTTTAAACATTATCAAGATGAAAATAGCCCACTCTTTGTTCATGAGGGATGCCTTGTAATAAGAGGGACTGAACCAATAGCTATCGTCCTTTTCCATCCCAACCAATGTCGTTGGTACAAACTGGGTGATATTGGGTGTCCTGCACTGAATAATTCATTATATTCATTTTAAAAAAGCAAATGAATGAATGCCAAAATCTGAAGGTTCAGTTGCCGATGGGCCAGTCTCGGGGCTTGAATATGCTGAGGTAGTTACCGCGTAAAGTAGATAAGGAAAGAAGACTTGACAAGGGATACCGCAGGAAGCGAAGATGAAGTCGGTGACGCTTCTAGAGGCTAGCAAGAAAGCTGTAATGGGGTGGTTGACTATAGCACTGAGGTGTGGGGAGCGGGAAGCTGTGCTGGGCTTGTCTCAGGCATGATTTGTCCGTTGTTTTTGTGTCTACTTCTAAAGAAAACCAGCCGAAGTATATGTGATATGGTATACACCCTGGAGTCTTTCAAGAGAGCCAGGACTCTCTTCTTTCTGAACGTCTACAATAGGGATGGTTACATTTCCTTCCTGAAATGATGGCATTGTGTAGGCATCAGGATTTTCTCCAAATGAGCTTGAAGACTAGCCATTTAGTAAAATGGTGTGGTGCATGTTACGATAGTCACTTTGAAAGAGCTTTATATTTAAATTGTTCAGTTAGCCGTATGTGTCTGGTTTTGGTGCCTTTCATTTTGCCAATACAGGTTTCTTCCATCCATGCTAAGGATTATTCTGTGCTTTCCCAACTCTATAAGAAGAACACAATTAAACAGCCAGGTTACTCTATTCCTGTTTTCCTTATTGTTTGTCTGGTGTGGTCAGACCTGTCTCTGCCAATGGTCAGTGAAAATTCTGTTGCTAATCCAAGAAAGGAGCGCACAACTTTTTCTGTGCCGTGGTTTTTAAAATCAGATTTGTCCTATGAAAGAGAAGATAAAAATAGTTTCCTGAATAGTTTTTAGCACAGTTTTTAAATGGCCCTGTGTGTGATGGGCACTTCAGAAATGTTACCGTGACCGAGAGATCACATTGAAGACAAACAGAATTATACTCACCTGTTTTTCTCTCAGGGTGGACTAAACTTTTAATGAGCAGTGGTATCAGGTCTGGATCCCAGTAATCTAGGGGGTTGGCATTGCTAGCTATTAAACAGGACACGCTACATGATGAGGCTACAGGCATGCATCCCTTGACAGAACTTGAGGTGAACAAATGAGGATTCTAAACAGGTTCTAATCCCACACCAAGTCACTGGCCGATGGAGGGGGGATTACTAGGAATGACTCAGCAGAGCATTGAAAAATTCCTCAGTTTTAAACTTGTTTCTGCAATTCTTACAGTCCCGTTGAAAGTTTTTATCACCACTGCAAGATAAAATTATATTTATTTAATTAATTTATTTAAAATTCTTATACCCTCTCTGACCACAGGCAGCTTGGGGCAGTTTACAACAAATAAAAACAAAATAACAATAATAATTCAATTAAAATATAACATAATATAAAATCCCCCCATCATCCCATCACCCCCTCCATCCCATCCCTCCCTCACCCGTCCCCTCCACCAATGCCTGGCGGAACAGTCAGGTTTTACAAGCCCAACGAAAAGTCAGCGGGTCTGGGGCCAGGCGAGCCTCCTCCGGGAGGGAGTTCCACAGCCGAGGTGCAGCCACTGAGAATGTCCTCTCTATAGTGACCCCCTGATTTACTCGGGGGACCTCCAAGAATAGTGGACCGCAGGGGCCGAACCAGGGCCCCGGGGAGTGAGGCGGTCCCGCAGATAGGTCAGTCCGAGGCCGAGTTAAGGCTTTAAAGGTGAGAACCAAAACCTTGAATCGGGCCCGGAAGAAGATAGGCAGCCAGTGCAGAGAACCGAGGACTGGTGTAATGTGCTCCTGGTGACCCGACCCCGTAAGGAGCCAGGCCGCCGCATTCTGCACCAGCTTCAGCCTCTGGATCGTCACCAAGGGTAGACCCGTGTATAGTGTGTTGCAGTTGTCCAGTCTCAAGGTAACAAAAGCATGAATGATGGTGGCCAGGTCGGAGTCCAGGACATAAAGCCGAAGCCGCTGAACCAGATGCAACTGGCGGAAAGCCCCCTTTGCCGCCACCTGGATTTCCAATTGGAGTCGGGAATCCAGGAGCACCTCTAGGCTCCGCACCTGGGAGACCAGTGGGGGACAAACCTCGTCAATGACGGGGGGGTGGGGGAGTCACACCTGTCGTTCTCACCAACGTTACCTCCGTCTGGTCAGCTCCGCCTCATCCAGTCCCCTACAGCAGTCAAACACTGGGAAAGCACAGAGACTGCTGGGTCTGGGTCCGATGAAAATGAGAGGTACAACTGAGTGTCATCACTATATTGATGACAACTCACTCTGAACCTCCTCACGACCTCGCTAATGGCTGCATGTGTACATATTGAACAAGAGCGGGGACAGAATAGAACCTTTCAGGACACCACACGAGAGGTCACGGGGGAAGATTACTTATCCCCCAGCACCACCTGTTTGGTCCTATTGGCTAGGTAGGAACGGAACCATTGTAGAACCATCCCACCCAATCCTGCCTGATCCCACAAGCGAGTCACCAACAGCTCATGATCAACCGTGTCAAAAACTGCGGAGAGATCTAATAGTACCAGTAAGGTCGAAGGTCCCTGGTCCATCTCCCAGTGCAGGTCGTCGATCAAGGCCACCAGCACAGTCTCCGTGCCATACCCTGGGTGAAAGCCAAACTGGGAGGAATCTAGAAACCTGAAGCTATCTAGCTACTCCTGGAGCTGCTGAGCCACCACCCGTTCAATAACCTTCCCTAAAAAGGGAAGGTTAGTGACTGGCCGATAACGGGCGAGCGAATCCATGTCAAGCAATGGTTTCTTGAGCAGAGACTGGACCACTGCCTCCTTCAAACAGTCCGGCACTCTGCCCTCCGGAAGGAAGGCGTTGATCACCCCCGCCAGCAATGGCCCTAACGTCTCCCGGCAGGCCTTAACCAACCAGCATGGGCACGGATCCAATTTCACAACAGATGGCCCTAACTGCCCCCAGAACATCCACAACCTCTGCTGGCAGCACCTTCTGAAACAGATCCCATAGTACCAGACCGGACGGGGTTTCCGCACCCTCTGACTCTCCTCCTTCTGCAGAAACTACAGCACCGAAGTTGTGGTGAATCTGAGCGATCTTATCTGCAAAGTAGTTGACAAATACGTCCCAGCGGACCCTGAAAGATTCCGCATCCAGGTGGAGGGAGGCGGACTGACCAGCCCCCTCACCGCTAGGAACAACTCGGCTGGACGAGACTTTGCGGCTGCTGTGAGGACAGCAAAGAATACCTTCTTTACTGCCCTTACGGCCACAGCATCGGCTCGTAAACTAGCTCTTTTCTGCAACCTATCAACTTTGGCCCGTAAGTGGGCAGGGTGGTTTCATTTGGCAAGGGGTCCCTGTCCTTAAATCACTTCTGCCTTTGTGTTGGATGGGAATTGGCAATAAGGTCGTCATTGTTGTTAGCCACCCCGGGCTGCCTATGGCAGGAAGGGCGGGATACACATTTTCTAAATAAATAAATAAATAAATAAATTCTGACAGCTGTTTGAGAAAGAAAATGACTGGTAAATTAGACATTTAAATCATCAATTGTCCTGTACGTAGAAAACGATGAGTTCTGCATTGCCCTGACAGAATAGAACTTGTGCTCCAGCGACCTTGCAAATGCAAAAGTAAATGTTAAACTTGTTCTAAACTTCTTGTAAATGTTAAACCAGTTTGGCTGCCAGATTTTCATTCATCAGGGCAGCCAACCCACATTTTGAGAGACTCATTTGGACATACCTTGTAGCCAAGGGGGAAAAACATGGCTAAAACTGAACTCCTTATCTTCCCCCCTCATCCTTCCTCTCCTTCCTCACTGTCAATAACTATTGATGGAGTCACCATCCTGCCTGTCCCCCAAGCCCGTAGCCTAGGCTTCATCTTTGACTCACCCCTTTCTTTTAAACCCTACATTGACTCTGTTGCTAAATCCTGTCGCTTCTCCCTCCATAACATTGCTAAGATTCGCCCTTTTCTCTCTGTCTCGTCTGCCAAAACTCTTGTTCATGCTCTGGTCATCTCTCGCCTCGATTACTGTAACCTCCTTCTCACTGGCCTTCCCCGGTCTCACCTTTCTCCCCTCATCTCTGTCCAAAACTCTGCTGCCAGGGTCATCTACCTCGCCAGTCGCTTCGACCATGTGCAGCCCCTCCTCTCTTCGCTTCACTGGCTTCCCCTTCCTGAACGAATCCTGCACAAGCTCCTAGTCTTCACCTATAAAGCTCTTCACAACCTTGCTCCCCCCTACCTCTCTGCACTTATCGCCCTCCATACTCCAGCCCGTGCACTTCGCTCCTCCTCTGTCCCTTCTCTCACCCTTCCACGCCTTCCCTGCTCCCCTAAGCGCCTTCGTCCCTTCTCACTTGCTGCCCCCCATGCCTGGAACTCCCTCCCTGTCCACATCCGCCTTGCCCCCTCCCTTCATACCTTCAAATCTCTCCTTAAAACTCACCTCTTTCGCTCTGCTCTGTCTGACTCTTTATCCTGCTGAGCCACTATTCCTATACCTACGATCGGTTTACCCTTATCCTTGCAACATGGACCTGCCTGCTGTCATTCTCATCGTAACCAAGCCAAGTACGTGCACTTGAGACCTCGCATCTTCATGAATGTTAGACCCCTTGTCTCTCCCTCTGTTCCCCTTCCTAAGTCTCTCCCCCAGCTCCTGTCTCTCAGATTGTAAGCCCTAGGGGCAGGGACCGTGTCTATTTTATTACTTTGTAAAGTGCCAGGTACACTGCTGGCGCTATATAAATGTTTGTTAATAATAATAATAAAAAAGACCTACTTGACCTAACCCACTCAGCCCTTCCCCTCCAGGACCAGCAGCTCCTAGGAACAACGTTCAGTTTCAGCAAACATAGCCAGCCAGTTAGCCCTTTAATCCATCCATTTGCCACACACTGCAGGATTGGTCCATGTGATAACTTCCCCACTGGATTGTATGTTCATTTTTCCAGGGCCGTACACATCTTGCTTCGTAAATTTCCAATGGTGGGATGAAGGAAACCCTTCTGTCAGGCCTTCCCCAGCTCCTAATCCTCATCGATTGCTCCTTCTTTATGCCTCTCCTTATGCTTTCCTCTTTCAGGGTCCCTCTCCTCCTCTGTAACTGAGCTAAGCACGTGCACTTGCAACTCCTCAGCTTCATGAATGTCTCCCTGTCCCTCCTCTTGTCCATGCTAGATTGTAAGCCCCTCTGACCAAGCGACCTGGCTCTATATGCAGCCGTTAGGGGAGATCATGAGAGAGTTTCAGGGCATGCAGTGTCATCAGTATGCTGATGACACTCAGCTCTACTTCTCTTTTTCCATTGACCCAGGCCATGCAGTCTCCTTATTTTCCCAGTTCCTTTCAGCTGTGGGGGCTTGGATGAGGTCGAGCCATCTGCAGCTGAATCCTGACAAGATGGAGGTGATGTTGGTGGGTGAGGACTTGGGGGGCCTGGGAGTGGCTGAATCTCCTCTTGTAGGTGGGGTTCGCCCTCCCATGGTGACTTAGGTGCGGAGTCTGAGTGTGTTCCTTGATTCATGGCTCAGCCTGGAATCTCAGGTTGTGGCTGTGGGGGGGAGTGCATTTTGGCAGTTACATCATGTCCGGCGGCTTCGGCCGTATCTCTCAGACTCTGACCTCGAGTCGCCACTGTCATCCATGCCTTCATCACCTCGAGGCTGGATTACTGCAACGCGCTCTACGTGGGGCTGCCTGAGAAGCAAGCTGGTCCGGAGGCTGCAGCTGGTGCAGAATGTTGCGGTCCGTCTCCTTATGGGTGTGGGTTGCAGGGAGCACATGACACCAGTGCTCCGGGGCTCTGCACTGGCTGCCTATAAAGCATCAGGCTAGGTTCAAGGTGCGGGTTTTGACCTTTAAAGCCCTTCACGGCCTGGGCCCTGCCTATCTGCGGGACCGCCTCACTCCCCATGTGCCCATGCGACCCCTGAGATCGTCCGTGGGGGCCTTTTTGGAGGTTCCCGGGGCAAGATAGGTGGCCATCGATGTTAGATCTTTTTCGTTGGCTGCCCCTGTGCTGTGGAACTCGCTCCCGGAGGAGACTCAATTGGCCCCCACCCTCCTGTCGTTTCGATGTTTGTGTAAGACGTGGCTGTTCTGCCAGGCTGTTGGTGAGGGAGAGGAGGGGGTGGGTTGGGGGTGGGGTTTAACTTTTAAATTGCTTTTATTGTTTTATTGTTTTAAATAGTTGTTCACCGCCCCGAGCTGCCCTGCGGGCAGGAGGGGCGGGATAAAAATCTTTTATAAATAAATAAATAAAATAATCATGACTGTTCAGTGCCTGGTGATGGATAAATAATTAATTATAATAATCAACTTAGCATCTGCTTGTTTGCTATATGCCTTCTACAGGGTAGAACTGTACAAGAGTCCTTTTTGCAGACCCTATTGACACACACCTACCAATGTGTGGGGAGGCTTGTTGATAGTGACTCGCTGGGCTCCCGATAGAACTGTATGTGCTACCTCTGCCAACCCCTACTCCAGTAGAAACTCTGGAAACCAGTAGCTGAAAGTGACATGAACAGACAATGCCCCTAAACTATTGCTAGTAGCAAACAAAGATCCTAGTGTGGGGGATTTAAAGTAGGTTCAAAGCTTTGTGTTTTTTATTTTTAAATGTTTTTGGCACTCGGTCAAATTGAGTTTGTTTTAGAATTTGTTATGAAAGAGGGGATTTGTTATGAAAGAGGGGATGCTTGGGTCCAACCTGAGAGATGTTAATGATATTTCACACACATCTGTTGTGCATGCATGTACTATAGTTCCTTCCCCCCCCCCTTTTTGTAATACTTTGAATGGTAACTACAGTGGAAAGTAGTGGAAAGAAATTGCTAAGTCTATAATTAATATTTGCAGATGTTGTTACTAAAGCATTTGTATAAGCAACAGATTTTAAGTCTAAAATGTAGATGAAATTTCTATTTGCTGCAAAGCTTAAAAGGCCCAATATGGTTTTAGGGGACAGTGTCCTCCTTTTAAGTCAAAGTTAGTTAAGACCTGAACAACAAATGGGGAAGCTGACTGACTCTACAGTATGGACTCACCGCTGGGCAATAGTGATCATCATCTAATCCAATTTGACACACTCACAGGAGGGAAAATGCCAAATAAAACCACTGCAGTAACATATAACTTTAGAAAGGGGAACTATGTAAAAACGAGGAAACTAGTTAGAGGGAAACTTAAAGGAGTAGTTTCAAGAATTAAATGTCTACAGGCAGCACGGAGACTATTTAAAAACACCATCTTGACAGCTCAGATTAAACGTATTCCACAAATTAAAAAAGGTAGGAAGAGGACCAAACATCTGCCTGTGTGGCGAAATGGTGAGCTGAAGGAGGCTATTGAAGCCAAAAGGGCATCCTTTAAAAAATGGAAAGAGTCCCAATGTGGTAAATAGGGAAGAGTATAAGCTTTGCCAAAGTAGATGTAAAAAGTTAATAAGGCAGCGGCCAAAAAGGAATTTGGGAAGTAACTTGCTAAAGATGCTAAAACTAATAATAAAAGCTTTTTCAAGTACATCAGAAGCAGGAAGCCTGCTAGAGAGTCGGTTGGGCCGTTAGACGACCAGTGCCTGAAAGTGGTGCTTAGGGAGGAAAAGGACATTGCAGAGAAGCGGAATTGAGTTTTTTGTTTCGGTCTTCACTTCAGAGGATGTTGGGAAGATACCCACAGCGGAACCTTGCTTTGTAGGTGATGAATTGGAAGAGCTGTCACAAATCAATATGACTCTGGAGGAGGTTCTAGAGCAAATTGACAAACTAAATACTAACAAATTACCAGGGCCAGATGGCATTCACCCCAGAGTTCTGAAGGAACTCAAATATGAAATTGCAGACCTACTGTTAGTAATTTTTAACCTATTGCTAAAATCTGCCACTGTACCTGAAGGCTGGAGGGTGGCAAATGTAACCCCGATATTTAAAAAGGGATCCAGAGGTGATCCTGGAAACTATAGACCCGTAAGCTTGATGTCTGAGTCGGGCAAAATGGTGGAAACTATCATTAAGAACAGAATGACCGGGCATGTTGATAAACATGGGTTAATGGGGAAGAGTCAACATGGATTTAGCAAAGGTAAGTCGTGCCTCACTAACCTGTTGGAATTCTTTGAGGGTGTAAATAAGCATGTGGACAAGTGAGACCTGGTAGATATAGTGTACCTGGATTTCCAGAAAGCATTTGATAAGGTCCCACATAAGACTCTTGAGAAAATTAAAAAGTCATGGGATAGGAGGTAGTGACGTGCTATGGATCGGTAACTGGTTAAAGGATAGGAAGCAAAGAGTAGGACTGAATGGTCAGTTTTCACAATGGAGAGATGTAAAAAGTGGTGTGTCCCAGGGATCTGTATTGGGACCGGTGCTGTCTAATGTATTCATTAATGATCTGGGAAAGAGCATTAAGAGTGAGGTGATCAAATCTGCAGACGACACCAAGTTATTCAAGGTAGTTAAAACACGAGCAGACTGTGAAGAACTGAAACAGGATCTTACGAGACTGGGTGCCTGGGCATCTANAATGCTTTGAGGTGTACAGATTAAAACTTCTGTATGAGAGTCAGGAATTATTGTACATTATAGGGAACATAATGAAAGTAGGCAGCCTCAACCCGTTGTAAACAATTTAAGAAATAGAGAGTGTAATTTTTCTTATCTCTTTCAAGCAAAGTAATTTAGGTGGTGGTTGTAATAAACTATAATTAACTGTTCCGATGGAGAGGTGATGTTAAGGCTGATGGCTTCCTTTTGGTTTCTTTATAAAAGTAGGAAGTTCATATGGTGAGGATGTTGTGTGGTGTGGTTCCACAGGTGTGTACCACTTTCTTAAAGGGTTTGTGGCTAGATTTTGTTACCAGCCTCATTTCCATTACTGCCCTTTAAAGGCAAGGCCATTTAAAGTTTGTGTAACAGTGCACAGGGAGATCTGTAGCTGAGCTTTCCAGTGTGTTGGCACGAACTACGAAGCAGGTGAAAGCATATATTTCTTGCCATCAGCTTCCAATAAATCACCAACTGACAAACTGCTAATCTGCAAGACATGGTTTCTTAGAAATTGGAGTGTTGGACTGAAGCTGGTGAAAGAGCATGCAGAAACCATATAAAGCAGCCTTGTTTCTCTGAATACAGCTAAACGCATCGATTAATCAGTAGCTTCTTAATATACAAATTATTTTTGCTAGACTGGTAGGAATAATACTGCTAACCATCTGTTCCTACTTGAGTTTTTAATTTCAGGACTCAATCTTTTACAAAGAGAAGTTAAATATTAATACTTCTGACAGAATGGAAAGTGTCATTCCTTTTTGTAAAATGGCAATACAGGTTCAAATATACTGAAAATTTGACACTCAGAACTGTACGTACGTTAACAGTTACTGTGAGCAGTAGATTTGTAAACACTCTGTTTTAGCACATAGCTGATCATGTATATAACCTGACTGCCTCTTTGCATGGGCAACCACCTTGTTTGCAATCATGCTAATTATGTGGGCCCGTCATAGTAGGCCTATGTTTGTACGTGCAGCTTGGAAGGTCAGGCCGGAAATCAGTTGATCTCAGTCAAATAATGAATCTTTTTGACCTAGTAATAGAACCCAGAACTCCTGTGCTCTTGTTCTAGTCTCTAGCTAACTGCTGAAGACATCATTTCCTCCCAATTTAAAACTTATTTATGCAAAAGGTAATTGAGCAATGTCTCAAGGAGGCTAATACAAATAAATCAGAACTTTTGGGATGCTACCCTGAGGTGTCGAGTTTGGATGGTAATTAAGTCTCGAGTTGTTTGCCTTGCTGTTCTTCTTTGGGTATCATTAAATTGCATTTGAACACCATCCTTCTGTACGACCATTTCTTTCCCCTGCTTAACTCTTTATTAAAGAGCTAATCCCATACTTTGGCATGGTAGCTTGTTTCCATGGAAATACCATGGTTTTTCCAGTTTGAGATTACGATTCTCAATGGCCTGGAGCTGGGGAAGGAAGGCCTTTGGTTAAACACAAAATGTTTCCATTATGTCAAAGCAAATACAAGAAATTCTCCAATGCAAAAGGTGACTATTTATTCAAATCTTTTTAAAGAGATAAGAATGATTCCAGTTGAGAGAGATGCCCTATAGAATACTGAAAGGGAATGCTCTGGGATCACGGAAATGCTCTGGGACATCAGCCACCAAGAAGTGACTTTTACTCATATGCAAAAACTGGCCATAACTTAGACATCATTTTATCACCGCTGTTGCCTCCAGCCATGCATTTTTATTTAGTGGAAACAAACTCTCCAACTTTAAAGTATTTCATCTCGTATTCCTGACTCTGAAAGACGAACAGGCCCGTTCAGATGATTGCCATCATGTCTGAAGCATAACAAAAATCGGGGCTAAAATTCCATCGCCCTCTTGATAGTGGAATATTGGCTTTTTAGATTATTTGGGAAAAGAAAGAGGGACAGTAACGCTTTACAACAGTCCGACCTACAGTTCTGACTTGTTCCATGCCTGAGGAAGGGCCCCGTACGGCTGAATGCTTGCATACTCTCACCAGCAGCAGTTGGCCCAATAAAAGCAATCATCTGAGCTACTTTGGATAATAGACGTGACTATGCCCCCCCCCCCGCGGGGGCCAGAGACTTACCAGGACGTCCATTTCTGGGCTGCCAGATGTGTGCCCGCTGCTGCCCAGGTCACTGACTGGCCTGAAATCGGTCCCCCCAGATAATCCCAGGCCCAAGGACTGTCCAGGCAGGCCATAGTGCGCCAGCCATCTGTTATCAGTCCCATCCACAGTGAGGCTTGGGGGCCACCGTGGCAGCCCGTGATTGGCCACCATGGCTGTCCGTCATGGTGGGGGATAGGGCGTCCGGGCGTTAGGACCGGGGCCACCTGGCTGTGCGTTTGTTCGATTCCCCCACCCCTAACGGGGGTGGGGCAGGGTTTGTCAGCCTGCCCGGTCACGTCCACGTCAATTCCATGACCTGAGCATGTAGCCAGCGTGCCACCTTCACAATATTTATTTATTTATTTTATCCCATCCTTCCCTTAAAAGGCTCAGAGCAGCGGTCACCCTTTGTCTCCATCTCTTACATTTGGGACCAACAGGACAACCATTGTCCCTCTCTCCAGACTTAATGAGTAATTTGAACCTGCTAAGAACCTGGTGCTACGTGGTTATCGTCTTAAAGAGACAGCAAACCCTGTTCTTAAAGGACCAATAATCGATGTGATTACACCTTCACCCATCCATCTCAGTCCATCCTGCCCTGTGCAGCATCGAAGGTGCGTTGTGTACTTGAATGTGTCACAGAACTGCAGGAGGGACTCATGGAGCCACTGTCGAATTTCTGGCCGTATTTGAAAATACGCATGCCAATAAGCAATGGAAAATAGCCCTTGTGGCCTGAAGGGTTTTTTCAAGATTCTAATCACAAATGGATAAAAGAGAGATAATTTTCAGAGTTGAAGGAAGAAAACGTAGAGCAGAAATATTCTTAATACCCTTGGTAGCTTGTTGACTGATGGTGCAGTATTTGAAACAATTTGTTTCCAGTGAAGGTCCAGGATAAATGACACTGTAATTTCTTGGAGAATGAAAATTGCAGTGAGTTAATGAAAACAGAATACAGTTTTGTTCCCCATTGGAAGCAGTTTAGGACTGTGAGATTTGAAGCAGTGGGATAGATTGGTTTGCCACGGACTCCTTGCGTGACCGTGGACATGACGTAACAAGAAGTGTCCTACTGGGTCAGACCAATGGTCCATTGAGCCCAGCGTCCTGTCTCTGACAGCGGTCAATCTTGGTTACTTGGGGGAAGTCTCTGTCCGGTATCAGTGGGCAATCCATTCCTTGTTGTTCACTCCCAGCTCCTGACAGTAAGAAGTGATGTCCCCTAAACATACTTGGCTAATAACTGTTAATGGACCTACTCTCCAAAAACGTACCCAATCTCCTTTAAACACAGCTAATCGACTGGCCTTGACCACAATTTGTTTTAAATCTGCTAGCAGTTAGTTTCATGGCATGTTCCCTAGTTCTAGTGCTGTTTGAGAGAGTAAATAACCGTTCTCTATTTACTTGATCTACACCACTCACGATGTTACAAACTTCTGTCCTATCTCCTCTCAGTTGTCTCTTCTCCAAGCTGAAGGGCCCTAAGCTATCAAGCCTCTCTTTGTACAGGAGTCATTCCATACCCTTTATCATTTTTATTGCCTTTTTCTGTACCTTTTCTAGTTCTACTTTCTATCTTTTTTGAGATGGGGCAACCAGAATTTCACACACTATTCAAGATGCAGTCACACCATAAATGTATATAGAGGCGTTATAGATATTTTCAGTTTTATTCTCTATCCCTGTCTGAATAATTTCTAACATTCTGTTTTACATTTTTGGCCACCGCCATACATTGAGCGGAGGATTTCAGTGTATTGTCCACAGTGACTCCCAAGTTCTTCTGGTGACCCCTATTTTAGAACCCAATATCGTGTACATATAATTTGGTTTATTTTTCCTATGTGCATCACTTTGCATTTGTCAGCATTAAGTTTCATCTGCCGTTTAGATGCCCAGTCACCTAGTCTCACAAGATCCTTCTGCAAGTCTTCACAGTCTGCCTGGGTTTTAATGACCTTGAATAACTTTGTGTCATCTGCAGATTTGATCACTTCACACTTTACTCCCTTTTCCAGACCATTAATGAATATATTAGTCAATATCGGTCCCAGTGCAGATCCTTGGGGCACTCCTGTTTACTTCTCTCCATTGTAACAACTGACATCTCCTACCGGCCTCCAGTTCTCAATCATGTGAATAGTGGCATTTGATTTCATTATTGCTATTTGCATGCTTACAGGTAGGGGGGCATGCTGGTACTCAGAATTTTCAAGCTTGTGTGCTAGCATCTGAGCGTGCATCTCGATACTTAGGCCCCAATTCAGGAAAGCGCACAGGACCCATGTTTTATGTGCTTTGTTGAATTGGGATGTGTTTAAGCACACTTCAGTGCTTTGCTGTTTTAGGGCCTTAAGGAAGAGGTGGTTGATTTACAAAGATGCTGAGCATCTGCAGTTCCTGTTAGCTTTAATGGGAACTGTGCATGCTCGGTACTTCTGGAAAATACAAACTCTTTTTAGCTGCCTAAATATGGATTCAGAATGGAATTAGGTGGTCATGTTTGCAAATTGGCATCAAGTGAAATATATTTTCAAAATGATGTCTCTATCAGAGGCTAGAAGCTGAGAAACTCAATGGTGACTGATGGTTATTAACGTATTTGAGTGGTCTCTCTCTAGTCTGTGGGTTGTGTTGACATGTCATTGTTTTGGGGGTTCAGAAGAACTCACAGCATCTAAGATGATTACACAGGGCTTCACATCTTCAGTCAGTACTTACACTGTAATATGATTTTTTAAAACCATAAACTTAAGCACAGAGTCCTGGATGATTTAGGAATTCGTGACTGGATACTAGGTCTGTTCTAATTCAGCCCTGATCAGTAGGAAGCAAATGTTATTGCCATCTGAATGGCTTTTGATGCCTTTGCAAAATGAGCTGGGAGCTTCAGACCAGTTTCCCACCAGAAACACCAGCGTCACAGCTGTGCATATGTGCATGCAGAGTTGCATGTGAAGTTTTGAAATGGGTGCACTTCGTATGTTGTCATAATAGCTTATAAACATCATAAACAAAAATTCTTGCGAGAGACTACGAAGCCAATTAAATCCTGGCATGAAAGAGCTCTAAATTCAGAACTGAACACTGGCCTGATCGGTGAGTTCCATTCCCAGCTGCATGTGGTGGGGGCAATGATAGTATAGTCCATGGGGACAGACTAGTTTCTGGAAGACAGCATGTTTCCAGGGTAACCTGTTTACTTGAACACAGTAAAAGACTAAAAATAAAAATGAAAGCAAATTCCTTGGCATGTGGTGGTGGTAATAGCATTTAAGACAAAAATGTGAAGAATTCTAAAAATGTTGTTTTGGATCCAATTCTTATACTTGAAGTCAGTAGGATTATCTTGCATGAATACAGGTCTCTGGATTGAGCCCTTGTTTATTATCCTTTTATACGCCTTGTTTGCTTTTACACTTGATCATTGGTAATGACACTAGATGAATTTCATATACATTTAAAGTTAACTTCACTTAATGGTTTCACAGATGTTGGGCTTGGGTTTGAGATGGTGCAGGGGAATTTTCAGAATATAACAGATTTTAAAAATAAAAATCACTCTAATCATATAAGATTGTGTAACATGTGGCTTTTAAAACACCTCTAAATTCTCCACTAATTCTTACGTTGTTGTGGAGAAAACAGTTAAGTGGCCTGAGGATTCAATTCCAATTAGGGATGTGAGATATGCACATTTTTAGAAGACGCTTATAAGAAATACAGGTTGCAGGGCTGCACTGATGCATTTTAGATCACTAGAAATACAGGTTGCAGGGCTGCACTGATGCATTTTTAGAGGACACACTAGACATACAGGTTGTGGGGCTGCAAGCCCTGCAACCTGTATTTCTCATAAGTGTCCTCTAAAAATGTGCCTATATGGCAACCCTAATTCCAATTGAATTCAAAATAGAAAGACGACTACTGACTTCAGTCAGAGCTGGCTTAAACTCCAAGATTGTAGTGCTTTTCTTTACTGAGTTCACACCTTTGCAAACACACAAGCAATTTACTTTGCTGACTTTTATTGGTTTTTTTTGCTGATGCCTTCTCCTCAGTTCCATACAGCTGCTAATATAATGCTGCTCTACTATAGCTCCCATCCTCTTTCCCATCCAGTAGCGACACCACCCTCAGGCTACTTCGATTACCCCCGGATTCCTCCCCATCTGGTTTTGGCCCCCCCGTAAGCCCTACTCCCTACTTTGATGGAGCAAGGAACAAGATCTTGCCTCATTCTCCACAGCTTCTTCTGCTGCTTGGGGGAACCTTGTGATCATAAGCAACTTGTCATCACTGCTGTCAGCCCGAGAGCTGGAGACAGGCTAGTTACTGTGCAGCTGTGTGGGGATCCTCTTGGAGCCTTCCTTGGAAGCATTCCATTCAGAGCAGTTGCTGTGAGTTTCTTCAAAAGTTCTTTCTTATTTCTGTCTAGATGGTTGGGTTACAAACCAGTGAGCAGTGCACTCTCGTTACCATAGTTTCTTGTACAGTGCCACACAGCTACCATACCAACACATCCTAAAATGCTCTGTATGAAAAAACCCCAGATTTGTTAAGTAAGGCTGAGTGACCCATTTCCCCTTCGTGTGATAGCCCTCCATACCCCATGTTTCTGATCCCTGCTGGGAGCAACATCTTCAGTGAATGCAGGATTCCACTTTCAAATCCACACAGTGGCTAACAACACAGATGTTCTCGGATAGATATAATCGGTAATTATTAAGGGTCTGCCTATTGAACATTTTGGCAACACTTGTTTTAACTCATTGTGCCAATCAGATATTATTGGTCTGAGAGCACTTTATGGATTTGAGGACCGAATTCTGCCGGTAGGATGCATTGCTACTGTCTCCTCTGTGTAAATGAGTTTTAAACCGCATTTTGGAGTAACTAGCAGGCCAGCTTTTTGTTTCACTCAAGGACAGCAGCTCCAGCAAATGCAGAAGCCCCCAGCTGGCACGGTGCGGTTGTTGTTCTTAAAATCAGTTTGATGTGTTTTTTTTAACAGGGGAGCCCAGTGTAACTCCTTCAAGACTGGAGTGACACTCTGCACCTGCACCTGCCTCATGTGAGTTCAACTCCTAGCAGCAACATTTTGCACACGCTGAAGTCTCTGTAGAATTTTTTCTGTTTCAGGAAGGCTATAAAATTGCTACCGTACATGTTTTGGCAGCAGAGGTAAAAACGAGAGTGCATGAGAGTGCCACCTCTTCCTGTGCACTATTATCTGCTCAATCCAAACTGTCTTCCATTCTAGCACGCGGGGAGGGTGTCAGGAGGCACACGCTTCAGAGTCTGAGGGGCTTCTGGGATACTGCTTCTTGTTTTCAATATTGTGTTTTTATGATATTATGGAAACTGCATCTGCTGTCAGTTAGCTTTTATTTTCAGAGTTTTGGTGGTTCCTCATCAGTCCATAGTACACTTGAATACAGCAAACCATCTGTCCATAGCAGCTGCAACATTTGTCTGTTTTGGAACATGGACCATTAGAATAACGTGTCCCTTTATCTTTGGCAGCTCAGCATGTTTAAATTGGTGTTTAAATTAAACACCTGTCTGAGGTGCAGGCATGCGCATCTCGCCCGTTACAGCTCACCCGGCACAGCCTGCACGGCATGGCTGGCATCTGGCACTCCACGGAAATTAAAAAAACAAAAAAGCCGTACCTGCGGTCACACAAACTAGGGTTTTGCAATGGTTTCCAGGAAAGTAGTAGCTTAAGCAATTCCGCCTCGAACTGAGAAGCAAAGTGCTTATCTCTCTTCAGTTCTGAATTCCTTCAGCAATGACCAGGGCAGACCTAGATATAAAGGCACATAAACTCAAGTATGGGACTGATCCCTCCCCGTCGATAGAGATGTACGTTGCGGACACCTTCCCGTGTTGCGATGCTGCAGTTCCAGCGTCCTAGCCTTGTTCATGCTGTTTCTCTCCAGTACATTAGAGCACTTGCCTGGAAGCTTATGTTACTGAAGTGAGTGTTTGTGCAGTTTGCATGAAAATGTCAGTAGCTTGTAGCTCATACTGATTGATATAGCGCGTCCTGGGGTGTAGAGTGTTGTCAGAACGGGACAAGGACTCGAGGAACACTGAATCCATTCCCAGTTGCATCTAATTAAAGGAGAGTTTATCTTGGCCAGTATCACGGTAACTGGCAATGTTCATCATTTGTTTTCATCCTTTGAGGGTCCAATCTCCATTGTATGTTGTGTTATGAAAGTGACTTTTCAGTAAGAACATCAGAAAAGAATAGCTTTTATAAAACAGCACATGTGAATGATTAACTCATTCTATGCAAAGTTTAAGTAAAAGAGGAAAACTGGGTTTAGGGCTCATGGGTGAGGAATATATATATTTTAAAATATAAATGTACACAACAACCATATGGTTGCATTGCTGCTTCCGAGATTTGGGTTGGTATAGGCTGGGATACCATAGATAGCTTTGCAGTATTCCAGGGGTGGGAAAACATTTTACCTCCCACGGGCCACTTTGAAAATGGGAACAGGCTCTCAGCGCCGCATAGGATTTGAGGACGGGTGTAATTAAGGAGTGTGCTCAAGAAAAGGAGGGTCCAAATCATGGATCTATGCCATGAATCTGTCTCCTATCCTTGTGTACATGTCCTCATCTCTGCTCCCTTACCCTGAACTCAGTCTTTCAGTATTTGGGGAAAGGTTGAATCCAAGAGCCAGAGCCAGGAACTGGATTCCCCAGGGCCCTGCAGTATTCCCTTCTTTCACTGGGTTTCCAGCAACTTTGGCAGACTTTGGTGACTGCAAGAGAGGTCTCAGAGACAGAGTAGTTCAGGTGATACGGCAAACCGCCAGAGGCGTTTGCATGAAGCGTGACGTCAGTCATGCATTGAATTGGAGAAGGTAAGTAGAATGGGGAGACTTGACTGAGGTGAGGGTATTTTGTGGGCTGCAAAAGCACGTGCAAGAATATGAATGAAGTGTAAAAAAATATAAATGACTGAATGAGAGTTTTACCTGAAGGAATGTTTTGTACTATCAACAAGCAAAACTTTGTTTTCTGGTCTCCTTTTCTGGAGAGGCAGAGCTTGGATTACTTATAAATCCCACCCTGCACCTTTGATCTTGAAATGTGGCCAGGTTACCAAGATGTAGCAGCAGAGCAGCATTCAAAAATAGAATGTGGCTTGGAATAGGATGGGCAGTTTCATTGTGTCTTTGGGAGACATGCTGCTTTTAATAAAATGGGGGTAGCCTGTCCATCTCATCCGTTTCACGTACTAGCTGGTGTGTGTGCATTGATTACTGTTTTCCGCAGTAATCTGCCTTCAGCAGCTTTTTGTGAAGGAATGCATTTCTCTCTGTGTGATCCTGTGTGCCCTTTACCATACGGTTTGCATTCTTACCTCCCTAGCACTGAAGCCAACTACTCCGCATTCTCTGCAAAATCTTCACTCTCAGAATTTCTCACGCCTTCCCACTACGTTTTAATCAGTCCCTGTTTTCCTACAGTGCAGAGAGGGCCCATGCAGTTGTAATTGAACTTAATTTTGCATTTTCCAATATAATAAAAGCTTGGAGATTGTGATAATTGCTTCCTTATTTTAGGTATGATTTGTTAGCTTGTTCTGTAGGTTAATGTTACAATTTGTTCAAGCCTGTGAGGAACCTTTGCTTTTCTAAGAGACATTGGCCCTCCTTACACGAGTCGCGGCTGCATGGGAGGTGGGCGTGCGCACCGCAGCGTGGCACATCCCCACGCACAGAGCCACCTCTGGTTTCGCCAGTGCCGCTGTGCATGGGGATGGGTGTGCAAATGCATGTGCGTAGGAGCGTGCACATGCACCTCCGCGGGATTTACACGGGCGGCCCCCACGCATGAACACCCAAGGGCCATTAAGAGACAGCACCTGTCCACCAAGTCAGTCTTTTCCAAAAAAGAATATTAACCTTTTGTACATTGGTATCATCTGGAGTACAAACTAAATGACTTACTTGGAGGACATGTCCAAGTCCTCATAGCCATCATTGAAATCTGTTATCTGACCTCACCGTTAATTTATTTCCCAACCCCTTTCCCTTTTCAATCTTCCTTTTGTATTTTGATATCTTAAGTTTCTCCCCCTCTGATTGGGCCTCCATCCTTGAATACTTAAACCTAAGTAACCCCATTGTAATCTGTGGAAAAAAATATTGATGCTTTCAGAACCAGGGCCATAGTGTGTCTGTCCCATGGGGTGTGTAGTTTGTTACTGATATTAACCTTTCGGGGAAAACAAATAGGCTTATTATTAATATTTTTTAAAACTCTTATAAAAGAAAGAGAGAAAAAGCCTTGTCCAGAAAGTCTTACCCTGCTACAGTGCGTGCGTGCGTGCGCGCAACCTCCAAATGGTTAATGCAATAGACCCTACTTACAGAAATCTCTGGGCTTCCATGGGAATTCTGTAAGCACATAAGAAGTGCCAGACTGGGTCAGACCTATGCTCTGTCCCGATGCCCAGCATCCTGTCTCTGACCGTGGCTGCCTTTGGTGGCTTCTAAGAAGTTCATAATAGAGTGAACGATTCCCTGCTATTGATCTCTGCACAGCTTAGAGACAGATTTTAAGAGGTTTTTGAAAGCTGCAGTTTTCATACATTTAACTTATTGTCTACAGAAATCCAATCACATTACTGAATGAAGTGGTTACGTGACTAAACTTGAAGTGCATCTTAGTGTCCAATGACACAAGAAATGGGCATGATGATTCAGAATAGGCCTGTAAACAATGTATTTTCTCTGCATTGAACTAAGGCAGAAGTCATATTTTGAAATATGCAAATATTTGTTTTAAAGAACATCATTTGGGGAAAAGACGGTAGCATTTCCCAGGATTTCTACTGTACCGTAGATTGCATGAACAAATTCTGTGCTAACATGACAGCTTTACTTTCTGTGGAAGCCAGCCTAGTCTATGACACTTGTAGACACCTCTTCACTGGATTCCTGGCGCTAATATTAGGCTATAGCCTATGGGACCGTGTCCAGCCTAGCAGAGGCAGCAACAAACTGCAGGCTCTCCGACTCTAGTGCATACGTGTAAAAGTGGGAGGGTGGGGGAGAGGGAAGCTGTTTGGAATATATTTCCTCTGAGGCAAGAGCTCTGATGGACAGGCTGATATTTCATCTCCTGCTGAAATAGGAGCTGCATTTCCACTCTTCAAAAGGTTTCTAGCACGATCTAATGCCATGCAAGCACCAGAGCAAGAGAACCCAGGAAATTCAGGGGAGAGGATGACTGAATTGTTGGGCGGGGGGAGGGGAGAGCAAGGGAGAAGGGAGAAATTGTTTTCAAATGATTTTTTGTTTAACCCCTGGCTATTTTTATGTTTTCTAACTCGAATCTCATCTTGGCGCAGTGTATAAATCCCCTGAATATGAGTCTCTTGGATTCGACTTGACCGTTGAAAGATTAGTTTCCATTGGATACCCTCACGAGCTGCTCAGTTTTGTCTATGACCCCACATTCCCTACCAGGTAAATAATTAAACAGATACTAACGTACAGCCTTTTCCTCAGAGCACTTGCTCAGCCGAAAACCCTACTGAAGCTGCTTATGCCGATGTAAGTACTTGGAGGATGGGAGCCCAAATCCATTTGAGGCTCTGAGTTGACCTCCTGTACGTTCAGAGCATCCGTTTTCAAAGCTCCAGTTGTACACAGACCAGGGCAACCTCACCCCAGCTCCCTGCCCTGCAGTCAGATGTGAGAGAGCTGCCAGCCTCTAGAAGCAAAATAAAAATTCACACGGGAATTTTGACTCCAAACGTAGGCTTTTGCAAAACCACAAGGCTGCAAGATACGTTGTATAATTGTTGTTGTTTTTACAAAGACCAAACCAATATTTCTACACGGTATTTGTAGAACACCAATATTTCTACATGGTATGTGTAAACACCCTTTAGAAATATTTGTTTGCGTAATGGCACTCTGGTGCATGAGAGACTGCTTGAAACTGACTGAACTAATGTGAAACGGACACATCAAGTTCAGACACCCCTGCTGAATAGAAGCATTCATTCCACAAGGGTGAAAACTGAAAAGTAAATTGGCTTTTATCAGTTCTTTCACTTTGAATAGCCTGTTAGTCATAGGACTAAGGAAGTTTATTGGTTTGAAATGTGGATTTTAGTCTGACAAGTGTTGTTTTCACGTGTGCCTGGGTTTGACCTTGCTGTTTCCTGTGGTGGTTTTTATGGAGTCTGTGGTAAGACACCAGCAGTGCGACTGCTCCTTCACCATACCACCTCCGGCCCATCTAGAGTCGCACTAACCCTGCTGCCGTTTGTGCTCCTATACCCACAACAGGAAGGTGACCCAGAATGGAGCTGTTAGACAGATTCCATTGGGCACATTGAGTGGGGGAGGGAAGCTAAGGATGCACCTGTGTGGGATTAACGGCAGCCTTCCTGCCAGCTGGTCTCCTAAGAAGCTGTTGGTTTCCAGTAGTCAGGACAATACTGTTCCCCAAAGACTAGAGGTAGGAGAATTGAGAGATGCTTTGAAATGCCATTTTACCTGAAGAGGTGGAGTGCTCAAACTGGCAGGCAGGAGTATTTTTCTGAAAGTATGCTCTCTGCCGATTTGACATGAGTGAACTCTCTCCTCAGCATGGCAGAAATGAACTGCATTGGAGAGATTCATTAGTCGTCCTCACTGGGTTGAGGCAGAGAGCTAAGCTTTCCCTGAATCATTAGGGCAGTTGTCAAAGTCAAATGTTTGACTTTGTACTGAAAGCTACACATCTGCCCCAGCAAATGCATAACTAAATAGTTCCGCGGAGTCAGATGAGCTTCTTTTAAAAGCAGATCAATGGTGCATTCAAACTTGGAGATGCAGACTTTATTTTTCCTCCACCAAGAACAAGGTACATTAGGAGTCTATCACAAAATGCTGTTGCCTGTATTGGATTCCGTTTTGGACAGGAGATGCTGGAATTGGCTCAGATCATCCATTCCAATAAGTGGCCTATTTAGAGCTAATTTTGAGAATTCTGTACGTTATTGCGATGTGTCTGGTCACTACTTCTCTGATTTTGCATGTTAAAATTTCTTTGTTAATAGAGGCCTGGTGTTTGATACCCTTTATGGCAACCTGTTGAAAGTTGATGCCTATGGGAACATCCTAGTTTGCGCACATGGCTTTAACTTCATGCGAGGGTAAGTACAGACAACTTGGCTGTTACATTTGTTACTCTTCGAAACATGAAGTGTAGCATTACATTTTGGCCCTGGGGAAATCTTGGACCAAATATTGGGACCTTGTTTATTTTGTTCTCCTGTACTCAAACACTTTACTATGATAGAAATATCTTTTCTTACCAGATTGCTGAAATAAAGTCAAATACTCAGATCTTAGTTACTTTGCTTTCCTTAAGACGGTATAAGGCACATTTACAATATTATTTTATTAGCTTCGGAATTACACAGAGGGACTAAGATAGTCCTTAGTTCAAGATAGATTATAAGTTCTCTGCAGAGAAGGGACAGAGCTACATCAACCCAAGCGACGTTGCAGACACTGAACAAAGAACTCTATTCTAGCAAACTTTATATAGTGTTTTTGGCAGGAAAAGACACATCATATTAAGAATACGTGTTAGTCACTAACCATTTCACTGAATCAGCTTTCTAGTTCCTGTCCGTCTTCAAAGGTAGGGAAGCCTTTTACTTAGTTCCTTACTTGGAGTAGAACATCCCCTTCTACACGCTGCCGGTGATACGTAGAACCAAAGGCATAAAAAGACGATCTAAGCAAATTACACTTCAGATAACTTCCACGTACAGATAGTCTCAGCAGTCTACAGACGCTACCCTTGTACAGCTCCTTCTCCTTCTCGCATTTGCATGCACAAGTGTATCCTAGAAAATGCATTGACAAACAGATACTCCATATAGATTTTTACAGCCAGTTGACATTTGAAAAAGATTTGGTGTCCTGAATTTAATTACATTTCAAAGCCTTGCTGTCCTGTAGCCCGTTCTGACCAAAGGGGTGAAAGGCCCTGGTGGTAAGTATTATGTATATCCCAGGATGATGATGCAACAGGTATTTTGCTGTCTTGCTAAAAATATTAAAGAGAGAACGTAGTTCAGATGATATCTTTCAATGTGGCCCAAACGGTTGTGCATTTGCACTAACTATAGTTGGTCCCATAAAAGATCTCATCTGAGCTACTTGGTTTCTATCTCTTGCATTTGGACCTAACACGGCAACTGTCTTCTCTCTCACTCTGGAGTAAAAATATTCATGCAGTTGCTGCAGTCCGCTGTGTGCTGAAGAGCCTCTTCCAAAGTTGACAGGAAGCCTTGTTCCCATATTTGTAGACTCTCTCTGTTAAGACCCTGAGTTTTAGACAACTTATGAATTGCTTCTTAACAGAGGTAGGGGTGGGGTGAAGGTGGGGATCAGCCAGAATCTGGACAGGGGAAGCTTGAGCCCCTCTGAGTCCCCACCTTGGCTACAGGCCTGAAGCCATGACAATTTAGAAGGTCGTTACAGTGCCAAGAAGGTCTGTATTTTATGCTGCTACGCAACCTCTCAAGACAGTCTGTGAAAGGAATTGTTGGTTAATTCATGGAACTCTTTTCCCTTGTGTTGTTACTGCTCCCCTTCTGCATTCTGTCGTCTGTTAAACCAGTCCAGTTGTGTGAGCTTTCTCTGGAGCGGGTAGGAGTCTGCATCCCATGGACCACACTGAGTGAAAACAGAGATGACGCTAACCACCCTTTAACCACCCTTGGTGGCCATTTATTTTTATTTATTTATTTATTTCTAAATTTATACCCCGCTCCTTCTGAGAACAGCTCGGGGCGGCTTCCAACAATTAAAACATAAAAATATATAAACAATTTAAAATACATCAAAATATAAATTCAAAATATTAAAACAGGGCCCGGGAGACAATTAAAACATTAAAACAATAAATAGGGTAGGGGAGATAAAACCCTCTAACCCCACCACCCCCCTTCCCCAAAGGCCTGGACGAACAGCCAGGTTTTACAACTTCGCCGGAATGTCGAAAGGCTCGGGCCAAGGCGGGCTTCCTCCGGAAAGGAGTTCCAGAGGCGCAGCGCGGCCACCGAGAATGCCCTCTCCATTGTGGCCCCCCGCTTTACGCGGGGGACCTCCACGAAGGCACCCCCGGAAGACCGAAGGAGCCGCTCTGGGGTGTGGAGGGTGAGGCGGTCCCTGAGGTACGAAGGGCCCAGACCGTGAAGGGCCTTATAGATCAACACCAAGACCTTGAACCTGGCTCAGCTCGCTATTGGCATCCAGTGCAGAGTCCGGAGCACAGGTGTTATGTGCTCCCGACGACCCGTCCCCGTAAGGAGACGAGCCGCCGCATTCTGCACTAGCTGCAGCCTCCGAACCCAGGCACAAGGGCAGCCCCACGTAGAGC
>QEPC01008216.1:1316741-1371833 GCA_003113815.1 Sphenodon punctatus
CCCCCCCCCCCCCTTTAGATTGTAAGCTCTCGGGCAGGGACCGTGTCTATCTTATTCCTTGTAAAGCGTCAGGTGCATCGCTGGCGCTATATAAAAGCTTATAATAATAATAAACAACCCCTGTGGGACCAGAGCAAAAGTTCATTATATCAAGGTGTTTAGTATACAGGGATTTGGTCATATGCAGGTCTAGACATGGATATTTATGTTGAAATTGTTATAATTGGGTGTGTGATAAGAAGGGTTTGCTATAGTGAGGTTTGACTATCTCTATTAGTGTCAAATTGGTTGACTTTCAGTTTTGTTGTCTACCTCCTTGTCCCTGTGTTCTGAGAAGGAGGGTAAACAGGGCATTCCTTGTTTTGCCTAGCTTTGTTCCATCCCTTGTTGTTCAGTCTCTCCTAACATTGGAAGGCTGTCCGTGCTACTCATTGTTAGTAGGTGGGGGAGTTTCCACAGTAACCATTTCCTGCCATATCCCGACCGGTGCATGGCCCCTTGGTCAGGATCCAGCATCCTAAAGTTCTGAGTGAACATGTTTGGTAGAAATGAGCATGTTTGGATGACATGGCACCTTCTTTGTGCTGCTGTGTCTTTTATACCTGTTCAGGTAGGCTTTCTTCATTGAAAACTCCTGAGAGGAGCATTTTTTCAGTTCTAGTCTACTGTGGGAGGGGTTAAATAGGAAGTCGTTACGTTCCCAGTTCAGAACGCAGGCTTTCTTGCTGTGAGACATTGGAAACATCTGTTCTTCCTGGGTTCTGTGGCTTTTGCACACTCCTTGCACCATTCTGTGTGCAACAAGTCTGATCTCTGCTCTCTCTCTCTCACCTCCCTAGCTGTGAAACAGGGTTCAAAGATGGAGACCTCTTTATGTCCTTCAGGAGTATGTTCCAGGATGTCCGAGATGCTGTCGACTGGGTTCATTACCAGGTGATTGAACATCCTTGGGATTTTTTATTAGCTTTGAGCTGCACTAAAGCTGTCCTTAACTCTTGAATGAAATAGCATGTGATTCTGCCACTGTTGGAGAAACCTCTTTTGCCATCTAGTGAGCAAATCAGAAACCGCAATTGCACGAGGCTAGTGCAAAACTAAAGTCTTAAGAATGGCAATGATAGGTCTCCACACACAGAACAGTCCTTGGTTTTGCATCTAGAGTTTTGTTCCACACTGACTGTATTTTCCTTAGTAGCATAATGCAACTTTATAGAAACCTTGATTGCGTTTAATACAGCATCCCCAAGTTGAGAAATGTTAATTCTTGCAATATTGAATTTGTTCTAGATTTTCCCTAGAACATTAAGAGCTTTCGACTGTTTGCAAGGAAAGCTACTGTTGCTCGTTAGAGCCTTTAATATGTTCTGATGCTTTGTCTGGTGAAATGATCAAGATGATGTATATAGACAATGAAGCGTTAGTTACTGGTGTATGCTAGAGCAAGGGGACAAGGGCCTAATCTGGAATGGCAAACCCTCTTTCTATTATACTACCTCCTGAAAGGCCTGAAATACTGTTAAAGGAGATTAATTATTCACCATTGCCTGGGGTTGTCACATTTTAATGCCACAGAATTTTAGAGGATCCCTGGAACCTGAATCCTCCTCTCATTAGAGTCTCAAGTTCCACAGTTGGATTTGGTTTGCCCCTTGTGCAGTCTGATGAAAGCAAGCGAGCTGAACATACGCTGATGCCTAGTCTTATTCCTCTTTCATCAGGGATCCCTCAAGGAAAAGACGGTTGAGAATCTGGAGAAGTACGTGGTGAAAGACGTAAGTGGGAAGCCACTTTTATGGGCTCTCTAGTGCTGAGAGCACACTCAGGCAATACAGGGTAAGGAAGAAGCAGGCAGATTGGTTTTGCTCAGTTACAAGCCTGGAGTCACATAGGCCATGACACACAAACCACTTGGGCATTCTTTAAAAAATGGAAATCTAGTCCTAATGAGGAAAATAGGAAAGTGCATAAGCACTGGCAAAATAGGTGTAAAATGTTAATAAGGCAGTGCAAGTGAGAACCTGAAAAGAGACTCGCTAAAGAGGCAAAAACAAATAATAAAAACCTTTTTACATACATCACAAGCAAGAAGCCTGCTAGAGAGTCAGTTGGGCCATTCGATGGCCAGGGGGTAGATAAAGCATAAGGGCCACTGCAGAGAAGCTGAATGAATTCTTTGCTTCGGTCTTCACTGCAGAGGATGTTGTGGAGATACCCACGCCGGAACTATTCTTTGTAGGTGATAAATCGGATGAGCTCTCACAAATCAACGTGACTCTTGAAGTCTACCAGGCAGAGCAAATTGATAAACTAAATAGTAACAAGTCACCGGGACCAGATGGCAGTCATCCCAGAGTTCTGAAGGAACTCAAATATGAAATTGCAGACCCAGTACTGGCAATTTGTACCCTATCGCTAAAATCTGCCACTGTACCTGAGGATCGAAGGATAGGGAATGTAATGCCAATATTTAAAAAGGGCTCCAGAGGAAATCCTGGAAACTACAGACAAGTGAGCCTGTACTGACTATTTGAGAGGCTAGATAGGTTAGGGTTCTTCAGCTTGGAGAAGAGGTGACTGAGCGGGGATATCATAGAAGTTTATAAATCATAAGTGGTGTGGAATCCTTAAATAGGAAAAGGTCAGTTAGGTCACTTACCTTGGGAATTGGCCTTCTGTAGCTTCTGAGGGAGGTTATTCAGACGCAGGGAGTGTTCTCCCTCATGGCCAGCAGGAAGCAGCACTGACTTTCGACTGGGCGTGTGCAGGGAGAGCACGCCCTCAAACCCCAGTCGTGACACAGCCGATGGACCAAGGATGTCTGAAAAGGAAACAAAGAGTTGTCCCCTCTAAAACTAGGAGCCTAACCAGAAAACCACCCGCAATAGGGTAAAGTTAACACGGAGGTCCCCTGGAAGATTTCCAGGAAAACAAAAAATTAGGGAGGTTGCCAACCAAACATCAAGATCCACGGGAGGGCCAAATAACCTCCCTCAGAAGCTACAGAAGGACAATTGCCGAGGTAAGTGACCCAATTGTCATTTCTATAGCTTCTTCGTCCGGTTATTCAGATGCAGGGAGGTAACAAAGCAGTACCCCCCAATTAAAAACAGGGAGGGAAAAATCGGGCGGCAACCGAACCTGCACTACCCACACTGAAGATAGAGACTGACTAATCCAGGACCCCCTGTATAACCTGCCTGCTGAAAGCAGCCTCGGTGGAATCCAGAAGGTCAATCTTATAATATTTGGTAAAAGTGTGGGGGCTCTTCCACGTGGCCGCCCTACAAATTTCACCAAAGGAAATTTCACCAAAGGAGGCCCTCACCCTGAAAGCCCAATTCGTTGCAGCACCCCTCGTAGAGTGGGCCAAAACTTTCGGCTGCGGCAAAAGCCCAGCTGCCCTGTAAGCATCCCTTACGCAGGAAGAGATCCACTTGGAAATGATCATTTTAAAGGCCTTCCTCCCCCTCGAGCTGGGGTGGTAACTGACCAGGAGGACTCGGTGCGAGCCAGGTAGATCTTGAGCGCCCAACGAAGGTCCAGAGTACGCCACAACTTCTCCAAGGGGTGCATGGGGCGAGGGCAAAAGGAAGGAATAATTATCTCCTGTCCCAAGTGGAAGCTAGAATTCACCTTTGGTCCCAAGGAAGGGTCCAGACGTAGTAGGACTGATTCCTTACGAAAGGTACAAAGGGCTGGGTCCATGGAGAGAGCCCGTCTCTCGGATACCCTCCTGGCTGAGGTAATAGCAATGAGAAAGGCTATCTTAATAGACAAAAAGTATAAAGAGACCTCCCTGAGGGGTTCAAAATTGGTGCTGTGAGAGCCTTTAGGACTATGTTAAGGTTCCATGAAGAAAATGTGTGTGCCAGAGATATTGTGCAACACGTAGGAACTGTCTAACGTGCGGATGCACTGACAGGTGTAACACAACACACACACCCCAGCGTCCCTAGGATACTACCCAATGCAGCTAGCTGCCTAGACAGCGTATTGGGGCGCAGGCCCTTGTCCAGGCCCTCTTGTAAGAACTATAGGACCTGAGCAATCGATGGGGAGCGAGTAGAAACCTGTTTGACGTGACACCAGCTAACAAACACCCCCCAGGTACGTTGATAAATTTGCCTAGTGAATTTGTGCTTAGATGCCAGAAGGGTCTTAATTACAGTCTCCGAGTATCCTAGATCGCCGAGTGTCTGTGTTTCAACAGCCATGCAGTCAGTCTCAGGAACCCCGGCTGTTGGTAGAATAGAGGTTCCTGAGACAGTAGGTTTGGGGGAAGGACCACCCACTCCCTGGCTGACAGGCGCACTAGGTCCGTCAACCATGGCCTGTGAGGTCAATAGGGGCCACTAGTATTATATTGGCTCGTTCCATTTTCCATTGTGTATCGTCTGGCTTATGAGAGGGAAGGGGGGAAAGGCGTAAAGGAGACCCCATGGCCACGGGTGATTCAGTGTGTCTTGTACTTCGGCGGCGAGATGGTTATCCCCTTGACATGAAGCGGTCTGTCTTGGCGTTTGATGGAGAGGCAAAGAGGTCCAGAATCGGATGGCCGAAACTCTGCACTGTCAGCTGGAAGGTGGACCTGCTGAGGGACCATTCCCCTGGGTCCACAGTCTCCTGACTTAGCCCGTCCGCTTGTACATTGTCCACACCCCGGATGTGAAGTGCTACTAGGGAAGGGATGTGCTTTTCCGCCCATTCCAACAGTCGTGTCGGTTCTGTCTGCGGGGCTCGGGACCGTGAGCCCCCTTGGGTGTTCACGTAAGCCAGAGCGGTCGTGTTGTCTGTGAAACCCATGACGTGGTGCCCTTCTATCAGGGGAGCGAAGTGCTGCAGGGCGAGCCGAATGGGCTTTAGTTCCAGCCAGTTGAAGCTGTGGGTCAGATCTGACGCAGACAAGGTGCCCTGTGCCACAGCTGTGTTGAGGTGGGCTCCCCAGCTGAGTAAAGCTGGTGTCCGTGGTAATCACTGACGTGATGGGATCCATCAGAGGAACTCCCAATATGAAGCGGTGGGGCTCCTCCCACCATGTGAGGGAGTCCAGAGTTCTCTGGTTCACAGCTATGCTCACCTGGGTGTTGGCAATGATGTGTGCCTGCCATGGGCGAAGGAGACGCTGAAGGAGTCGAGAATGGAAACGGGCCCACTGAAGGTGTCAGAAACATGACACCATCCGTCCCTGGAGAAACACTAATGCTTGAAGTGGATGTCAATGCTGAAATCGTACGGCAGTGATGAGTCTCCTGATCTTGTCTTGTTGGTGAGGAATGAAGCCTGTCTTGAAGGGTGTTGAATATTACTCCCAGGTGCTCCAGACATTGCGTAGGAGCCAGATGACTCTTGGCCTTGTTGATGAGAAAACTGTGAAATTCAAGGTAGTTGATGGTCCATTGCATGTGGCGTAGGGCTAATTGCTCGGAAGGGGCATGGATGAGCAGATCGTCGAGATGAGGGAAAACTGCTATGCCCTCCAGGCGCAAGTTGTTCGCGTTGATGACCCAAGGTCGAAGGGGAGAGCTCAGTGCTGCCAATGGCGTCCCACATAGCAGAAGCAGGGCCGCTTCCTGTGGGCCTGAAGGATGGGAACATGAAGGTAGGCGTTATTCAGGTCCAAGGATGCTAGCCAGTCGTGTTGAGAGAGGGAGAGACAAATGGAGGACAATGTCTCCATTTTGAATTTCTGAGATCTCACTGATTTGTTTAGCCTTTTTAGGTCTAGGACCGCTCTCCATGTCCCGGTTTTCTTTAGTACCAGGAAGAGGAGAGAGTAAAGCCCTCTTCTCTCCTCTGACATGGGAACCCATTCTATTACTCCAAGCACCAGAAGTCTCTGAATTTCCTGTGTCGTGGTGCAACGTTTTGGTGGCATGAGCATGGGGACACTCAAAAGAACTCGGTTGGGTTGTACTTGAGCTCCATCGAGTATCCCCTGGCGACGGCGTCCCTTTCCTAGTTGTCTGTCGTCGCCTGCGTCCATCTGCTGAGAGGTATGGAGTGCGGGGAACAGCCAGCGGAATAGTCAGGAGTTCTCTTTCCGGGCAGGAAACTCCGACTCTTTGGAGTGGGGGGAGTACCTGTTTGGTTTAGAACTCTGGCCTCGGTATCCATGACCCCACAGCTGGTACGTCCATGAACTGCTTTGTGAATGGTTCTTCCTAGAGTTGAATTGGAAGCGCTGAAAGGGATGAAAAAAGTGTTTAAAAGACTGGACTTGATTCGAGGAGTGTTTCTTCTCCTTATTTGAGGCCTTGTCAAGGGCAGAGCCAAACAGTTTTCCTCCTCTAAATGGGCCATTAACTAGAAGGTTTTTGCCTGCAAGGAGCGAAGCCAGAGTCTGTGTCTGGCAGCTACGTTGGCCGCCATGCTCCTAGTCACCCAGCTGACAGCGCCCATAGAAGAGTCAATTAGGAAGGCGTAAGCCAAGGTGACATTCGTGGTGAGCTTGCGGGACATAGACTCAGATAATTCCTGGTCCTTGCCTAGTTCAAACCACTTCATGAAAGCTCTGGAGACATAGGCGGGTGTTGTAGCCATATGTAGTAGGTTAGCCAGACCCTCGTAACGTTTTCTAAGGCCAATTTCCACCCCCTTATTGGCAGCATCTTTTGGGAATAGGTCTCCTTCTGGAAAGATGGATTGTTGTGCTAGGGATGCAGCCGCTGCATCAACCTAGGGCACTTTGAAAACTGGGTCACTGTGTGTGTTAGAATCACACAGTGCTTGTTGTGCCCTAGAGAGCTTACATGATTTATAGGGGTTTTTCCACTGAGCTCTCATGATTTTTTCGAAGGCCCTATCCCAGGTGACCCCACGTGCGGTATTGGATAGGTGGGGAATATATTATTCCCTGTCAGTCGTCCTCCAAGGAGGAGTCAGATGCCTCTTTCTTTTGGGACTTAAGAGTAATTTTGAGAACTCTCTCCGCCGTTCTAACCAGTTTAGGGCCCTGGTCAGATGGAAGTTCTCTGCCCAAATCTTTAGGGCCTCTGGTTAGGATCTCCTCCAGGTCGGAGGGATCCTTCTCAGAGGAATGAGGAGCTATCCTGGGAGACATGATCGGAGTCCTCCAGAGAGGCTCCCCCATGCCCGTGTAGGACACTAGCAGGTAGGATTGTTTTTCTCCGTTTCAATGGGGGTGGAGGGCTAGGGCCAGAGTCTTCCTCAGGGGGAAGCTCGCCCTCCTCCATGGGTTCCATGTCCAGTTCCTCCGCTTCAGAGGAGGAGCCAATCAGATCGCTCACAGAGAGGTTTTGTGGGGCTTTGCCGGGTCTCTGGACGGGGGACGGGTCCCTTTCCCCACAGGCTTGGATGCTCCTTTAAAGGATTTTTGGGGGCCCGAAGTCTTGGGGTGGTGTGCGCGCTTGCTGGGCTGGGGGCTCCGACTGGTTCCCATCAATTCTGGCTAGAGCCCTCATGACCTGATGCAGGGCATCTAACTGGAGCTGTTGGAGCGGGTCTGGGATGGGGGCCCCCCCTCATACTGTTTGTTGGGAGGCGCAGGAGGCCTCCTGCAGGGCGGCAGCTCGGTGGGTGTTGGCCATTTTGGCCATGCCTGCCGGTTCCCCTTGCGACCGAGCGTACCCCTTGGGGCAACCCTCGCACCTGCTTTACCCCGGGCCATACCCCGGGGCCGGCACTGGGGGGCTATTGAGTTGGCGCGGGGCGCCGCTGCAGAAGTTAACACTCAAGGTGCTGTAGATGGCAAGGTGAATTCCTTTTAAAGTAATTAATTAATTAATTAATTAAATTAAGCAAGCCCCTAACTGGGAAAGAAAGTCTAAATAGGTGCAGAGCACCGTCGCTGCACTCCTGTCTGTTCCAGAGGCAGAATTTCCACTGCGGATGAGGGGCACGCTCTCCCTGCACATGCCCAGTTGAAAGTCTGTGCTGCCTCCTGCTGGCCGTTAGGGAGAACACGCCCCGCGTCCGAATAACTGGACGAAGAAGCTACAGAACGATAATTTACCCTCTCAAATAGTACTAGTATTAGGGGACACCCCATGAAACTAACAAGGAGAAGATTTAAAACAAATAGATTTATTTATTTATTTATTTATTTTACTCCATGCACAATTGAGTTGTGGAATTTGTTGCCAGAAGATGTGGTCGAGGCCAGTAGCACAGCTGGGTTTGAAAAAGATTAGAAAGGTTTCTGGAGGAGGATCGGGCCATTAGCAGCTCTTAGCTGGGTAGGTTTGGGGGAATGTAACCTCTTACTGTCCAGAGCTGGGAGTGAGCAACAGGGAACAGGTCGCCCCATTGTGACCTGTGGGGCACTCTCGGAGACAGGATGCTGGGCTCGATGGATCATTGGTCTGACCCAGTATGGCACTACTTATCTACGTACTTATGTTCTTATATTCTTATGCAGGATGTCTTCAGCTACAACATCCCCGAGAGACGGCTGCCCAGCCTCTTTTTGAAAACCTCCATCAATGGAGAGCCTACAGCCTCCCTAGGCGGCCCGTTCAATTACCGCACAGCCTTTATTGTTAGGAAGTTTTTCCTGATTTGTAAATCTCCCTTCCTGTAACTTGAGCCCATTATTACTAGTCCCGTTTGGAGATTGCTATTGTGGCTTCCCTTCGTCTCCTCTTTGCTAGGCTAAACATACCCAGTTCCTTCATCAGACTTGCTTTCCAGACGCTTTATCATCTTTGCTACCCTCCTCTGAACCCGCTCCCTTTCAGGTCTCCCAGTGACCCCATATAGCAAACTCCTAGAAACTCGGTCCTTGTAAAGCAGAAGCTGTGCCCTCCCTTCCTGTTTAGGGATGGCTTTGCTATGCCGTAAGCTTGCCGGTAATCGTTCATTGCATTACCAGCAACGTGGCTTTTGTATACTGGGATACCAGTTATTGTCATTTTGGTTTGACTCATGTAGGATTAATAAATATTTAGGATTAATAAATATTATTCCTATTATTAACATGATTTCTTATTTGTTCCCCATAGGCTAAAGAGCTCAAGGGGGACATCTTGATAAATTCTCAGTGTAAGAACCATAGCCAGTTTGTTTGATATAAGAGCAGGTGGTAGAGGTGTCTGGTACTGGGCATGAGACTCACCTAAGCGATTTCCAGTCACCTGTGAACAACGGGTGGGGTAAAAATATAAGGAACTATAAGGGGAAAATAAACAACCACCATGGGGCGCTCAGGGTCCTGTAGTGCACAGAGGCCTGGCTAATGATTCCCATTTGCATCTCTCTCCTAGTGGCTTTGCTCTGCAGGGGTGACTTAAAGCACCTCTCTAGCACAATTACAACCATGCACTGTTTTCTCCTTGTGCTGCCTTCCAGGGGAAGCTGCCGTTGCTGCTAAGCCGGATGAATGAAGTCGGAAAGGTGTTTCTTGCCACCAACAGCGACTACAAATACACGGATGTAAGTCATTTTGCAAGACACGCATTTGCTTAGAACTTGGGAAACTGAATTGTGTCCTTCCTGGGTCTTGTTTTCATGGCTCCCATTCATGGCGTGTTGGAGTCTCGTAGTGAGGTCCCTCGCAGCCTGAGCACTGTCGAGTCTCATAAATTTTCTAAAACAAAAAACTTTACAGTTTAAAAAACCATTAAAGGCAGAACTGTTTCCAAAACAAAAAACTTCCCTTTTCAGAACCATTTCACAAAATACATTTTTCTCTAACTTAAACTCCAAAAAACATGAACATTAATTACAGTTAAAAAAACATTTAACATACATTACGACAAAAATTAAATGCCAAAAAGCATGGAATGATTTACAGCTTTTCTATCTATATTCCATAATTTACCATCAACATTAACATAATATATATACTTAATTCCTTACCATACAGATTTACTCTTATTATTTATCACTAAACTATCATATTATTTTGTTGATAATTTCTTTATTATCATAATTCAACGACAGTTTTTTTAAACTGCCTTAACTCTGTCCTTTTGCGCAGAATTGCATTGTGTACAGCTCATTGTATCAAATTGTCGACAGTTCATTGTATAATGTGTATACAATTTTTTGTTGAATTATGATAAAGAAATTATCAATAAAGAAATAATGTGATATTTTAGTGATAAATAATAAGAGTAAGTATGTATGGTAAGGAATTAAGTATATATATTACATTAATGTAATATGGCCCCAAGCCTATTAGTATTTCGGCGGAAATGCAAGACCTGGTTGTTCGCCCGGGCCTTTGGGGAGGGAGTGGGTAGTTGATTTTTATTCCCCTATCCCAAGTAATTTATATTCCAGGCCCTGTTTATATGTCATTTTAATGTTTATATGGTATTTTAAGTGTTTGGATTGTTTTAAATTGTATTTATTGTTGGAAGCCGCCCCGAGCTGTGTTCAGGAGGGGAGGGGTAAAAATTTGATAGATAAATAAATAAATAAATAAATGTTGATGGTAAAATATGGAATATAGATATAAAATCTAAATAACTTCCATGTTTTTTTGGTGTTTAATTTTTGTTGTAATGTATGTTAAATGTTTTTTTAATTGCAATTATAATTAATTTTCATGGTTTTGGGAGTTTGGGGAAATGTATTTTGTGAAATGGTTTTGAAAAGGAAAGTTTTTTGTTTTGGAAACGGATCTGCCTTTAGCGGTTTTTTAAACTGTAAAGTTTTTTGTTATGTGATATGTTCACATGTGGATGCACAGGAAGGAAGGATAGAAAGAGAAAACCAGAAGCATGAAAGTCATATTCAGCTTTGGCATCTGTCACCATATCCATATCCCGAGGGGCAGGATCCAGCCGGAGCAGGGAGGGAGACGCAGAGCTATTGGGCAAGGCAGGAACTCCAGGCTTGGGGCACAAACTGGCTGAGCAGTTCCCCCCTCCTCTCAGATTGGCAGATGGTTCATCGCTTCACAGGGCAGTTCTAGCCTTCTACTCCAGCCCCACACAGGGATGCTTGGGGCTGCATGCAAATCATATGCAGATATATGCAAATCACCTCATTAGTCTGTATTGCTTGTGCAGAATGAGCCAGGTCTGTGGTTTGTCTCCGCAGCACAAGGGGGCAGCTGTGGGTGTGATGCTGCAGGGAAGGAAAGGGGTGGGGGTGGCTCTCCCTGCTGCCCCTTCCCAACAGCCGTTGATGCCACTCAGAAGGAAGGGGAGGAGACGCAGCCAGGCAGGACTATTCTGCATTGCAAGTTCAAGCCCCAGGATGGGGAAGTTGGGAGGGGCAGGATGGAAGTGAAGTTGGGGCAGGTGAGGATGATGAGTCACGATGTATCCCTTCATGGCCACACACTGAACCAAAATTACTCCACTGATGGCAGCTGTGCCACGGGGAAATGGGGGGCAGAGTGAGGGGGACACAGGGCTGGGACAGAGACCTCCTACCCTTCCCACAATTCCTTGTACTAGCAGCCACCCCCTTTCCCCTGGCTACTGTTGAGCTGGGTCTTTGGGTCTGCAGCCTTGGAGCGTGAGATCTAGATCTAGCTGGTGTAGTGTGAATTATTGGTGCAGCCAAAAACGAGTTATTAAACCTTAAAAAATCAGTACAGCTGGCGCATGCGCAGTTGATGACCGACAAAAAACAGCATAAGGAAAGTTACATAATCAGGTAACTTTATCAGGAGCCAGCTCTATCACAAAGACTTTAAGTTCCAGTCAGTTTCATATCAATTACCCTCTTGCCTCAGAAAGCCAGAAAGAGGAATTTCGAGTCAGTTTCATGTCCATTACCGTTAGGCCTCACTCACTACTTTTCACTCCTTTGAGAAGTTGCATGACTTTTATTCATTCACTCTGTAGGGAGGATTTTGAGCGATCTATATCTCCTCCCCCCTGATGAGTTGAGCCCCCAAACTTCACAGACTTGGAATCTGAGATCTAGATCAAGTGCTGGGGTAATGTGATAATGTTTGGTGCAGCCAAAAAGGGAGTTATTAAGCATTAAAAAAAAAATCAGTTCTGCTGGCTGGCGCATGCACAGTCGAGTTGCTGACCACCAAAAAACAGCATAAGGAAAGTCACATGACTCTGCTTTTTAAAATCATGCAACTTTATCAAAAGCCAGCTCTGTCACAAAGACTTTAAGTTCTAGTCCGTTTCATGTCAATTACCCTCTTGCCTCAGAAAGCCAGAAAGAGGAATTTTGAGTCCGTTTCATGTCAATTACTGTCTGGCCTCACTCACTACTTTTGACTGTATAAAAAGTCTGCAACTTTTCACTCCATACTTTTCACTCCGTATGAAAAGTTGCAGACTTTCGACTCTGTATGAAAAGTCATGTAACTTTCCTTATGCTGTTTTTTCTAACAACACAAATGGCGGTCAGCAACTGCTTGACTGCGCATGCTCCAGCCAGCAGAACTGATTTGTTAATGTTTAATAACTCTTTATTGGCTGCACCAATCATTATCCCACTACACCAGCACTTGATCAAGATCTCCAGCTCCAAGGCTGTGAAATTTGGGGGCTCAACTAGTCAGGGGGGAGGAGATATCGATAATTCAAAATTGTCAGGACGATGTGCATTTTGATCACAACCAATTAACCTTTAAACCGTTATAACTCTTGATTTTCTGGCTGGATCTTCTTCAGACTTTGCACATATGATGGTCCCTACAAATATAAGCCATGGATAAATTTTCAGAACCGTAGCCCAAGTGGATTCCTCAATATCAGGGCTTCAGCAATCCCCTCTTTATTATAATGGAGAGTAGTTTTGCCTTTAACTTTCTTGTGGCTATTGCTGCAAGAAAATACAGGCTGTAGGCCCAGCCGCCTCTTGGTGCACTTTTCCTTCAGAGCTGCGCCTCCGCCGCCTCCCTTTGTCTTTTCCCCTCGTTGGAGATCCTTTTATTGACTTTGGTTTAGTTTGTTTGCTAGATTGAAGCAGAGGTTCGTGTTTGTGTGTCATTCTCATCAATGTTTGGTGCTTTATGGCCTTAGCACTTTCCCGTCACCCCATTTTGGGGTGCAGATGTTGCGCTTCCTTCTGACAAACGTGTGCAATGTTTGCTGGGCCCTGTGGAGGCTCATATCCCCTCAAAATGTTTCATGAGCAAGAACTTCTTGCCGAGAACACAGAAGAATCGAGGCGGACCCTTTGCATTCCTCCAGCCTGCCAGGAATTTCAGGGGAAAGTCCTGCCAATTCAGACAGCCAAGTATTGTGTAACTCACTACTGTGGGGCACGCTCCTGCCTTCTGTGCAGCCACGGCTCTGACATTCTGGAACTGATGGGTCAAACCATCAACCCAGGGGCTGTTCTGGTCTGCTCAGCAGGAACTTTCCAGAGCACCCTACAGGGGGTCTCGATGCACACTGACAGGGCAAAAGCTAATCAAGCTATGGGGCTTCCCCTCATAAGTCTATTCATGGCATGTCTGAGCAACAATGATAGTTGATTCTGATCCAAGGAAAGAACAAGTCCAGGCTCTGTTTCAGATGCCTTCCAGATCAGCTGGAAGACAGATCTGCTGTCAGCCTACACGGTGGTTTGGAAAGCAAGAAAGGACAATGTAACAATGATCCTCCTTATTGGCTCAAACACAGCTGACCGATCTCCTTCAAACATCAATCTAGACGTCCCAAAGACTGCTTCTGATCCTGGGTCTGATTACCAGAGAGAGAGAGAGAGAGAGAAGCAAGATCTGTCATCTCTCCATCTCACTGGCTGGCTGGCTAACAAGCTGACGAATCTTCCAAAGCATACAGAAAGCCTTGAGTGAGAACAAGCAAGCCGTCCGCCGGCTCTGTCTACAGGAAGAAATGAGCTCAGCCCAAAGGTCCTTCTACTACAGAAGCTGCAGCCCCTGGCTCCAGGTCAGAACATGGGGTGTTTCTATCAGCTCAGGGAGAATACGTTTGGCAGCCAGCCCAGCATGCCATGTCCCAGTTAATGGGAACACTGTGTTCACACTCTTCACAATCATTCCCAAGAGACTAATTCATTTGTCCCTCCTGAACGGGGCCTGAATTTTGTGCTGTCTCTATGAATATCCTTCCCATTGGAGCCTCTGCATTCCTGCTCCTTGCAGCACCTCACTCCAAAAGACGATGTACTTGGCTGCAATCACTTCAGCAAGGAGGGTAGGGGCACTCATGTCTCTTTCCCTCTTATATGTTGTTCTATAAGAACAAGGTAGTTGGGAAATTCCAATCGTCAACTTGTCTGGAGAGCGGCCCCTGAGTACGTCAGCCCATCGACCTTCCTCCTCCTTTCCCTAAGTGGAATTCCAGAGCTGATTTACGTAAGCTGGGGCTTTAGTGGCTTATAGGATGAGGATCCAGTCCTCCAGAAGGTCTTCATATCTCTTTGTCCTATGTAGAGAGAAACCTAGGGGTCCCCTGCTTCCCCCTCCAGATTATTGTGTGAGAGATCTAGTCCTGTATTCGGTTGAGTTATGTCATGTCTGGTGGGCACTGTCCAGAGAGATTCAGGTCTCATTCCACTAGACCCCCGGCCTTGTCTGTTGCCTGCTTTAGAAGTATCTCCGCTTTTGACATATGTGGCGCTGCTACTCGGCAACGGGCACATTTGCCAAACACTGTGCTCTAGGCTTGGCTACGGCAATGCTACGATCCTTGTTTGGCCAGGTGTTTCGTACTCACTTTCCATACTTTGGGGTTCTGCTCCCCAGTCGCCATGAGGGGGTGTCAGGAAGACAGATGGCCAAAGGAGAAGGACAGGTTGCTCCCTCATGCAGGAGTGGAGGCTCTTGCATGGCTCCCACAACCTGCCTTCCTTTTCTGCTACTTTGGAGGTTTATAATATCTGGTTTCGGTCAGTTTGGTCTTGCTACCGTTGCCATTTGTGACTACAGGGTATGGTGCAGTTGTAGGCCGTAGGGGAAATTGCTAAGAGGCTCTGGGCTTGCAGGTTCACACACCCCCCCCCCCCCCAAAATGGGTGGACGCTGCAAAGACTGACCGTCTCAATGAAAGTCATCGCCTGGGTGAGCAGCCTGTCTTTCAGTGCCAGTATCATAACACTCCAAGTATGTGCTAGAAACGTTCCAGTGGTTTCCAGTTAAAGCAGAGAGCAGGCTCCTGGGATTCCTAGGTTGTCTTTTTGTGCTCGCCAATTAATTACTGTGCAACTTAGCTTGACAAGCTAATTAACTCCTTTGTGACTCGGTTCCTCAGGAGACAGAAGTTGTTGCGTACGTGAAAAGCATTGTTCCTTCCTTGCAAAATGTAGCATTGCCTCTGAAATTAGACTGTTCAGAGGCACAGACAGGCAATTGTCAATCCTGACTCACTGAAACCCCAATGCCTTCTGAACCATGAGGAACAGCGCTTCATCCGATCGGAGAAGGATAGCCTGGGAATATTTCTCTTGTGCAAAGTGCCTGCAAGAACTTATTATGAATGGGAAAATGTTGTACGTCAGCCCATCGACCTTCCTCCTCCTTTCCCTTTCCTTATTTTAGATCAGAGGTTCTCAACCTTTTTCCAGTCATGAGCACTGGAGTGTGACGTAAGTGACTGCTTGGAAGCACGGCATAATTTTCATGAATGAGCTTGGGGAGCACTTTCACCCATTGCCCAAGCACGTTAATGCTCCCGAGCACCAGGTTGAGAATCCCTATTTTAGATCATTTTGCAAGATTTCTAAATGTATTTGAAGTAGTGTGTGGCTTCCCAAAATAAATCTACCCTTTGATTATAATAGTTCAACTCAAAGTGATGTGTTTTTTAATTTCATCCCCAGATCACCGTTCTGTATTGTGGAGAACTGGAAACTAAGCATTTTATTGTGTTTATAAGCTACATAAATGTAGATAGTTTAAAATTCTGGAAATCACCTTTTTTTATCTGTCTTTCAGAAAATTATGACTTACTTGTTTGACTTCCCACATGGACCAAAGGTAGGCGGCTTCAGGAACGGGGCTTTAGCAGCCCCTGATAGGCACAAATGTTGCTTTAGAATAATGTGGGATTTAGAACTGATAGGGAATTACAGGAGGAGTCTGTTTAAAACAAACCAGTTTTTTTATTTCCTATAGAGACAGGATCAAAAGCAAACAAAACACAGCGTTTATTTTAGAGAGATGTTGTCAGATGCGTCAGCACAACAATCCACATTACTAGTAGCAGAGTCTAACGAGAATGAAGCTTTGATTCGTTCATTCGTACGTACATACATACATACATTATTATCCTACCCGCTCCTGCCTCTGGCAGCTCAGGGTGACTTCCAATAAAAAACAGTAAAAACAATAAATAACAATATAAAATGAATCGAAAAGGTCTCTAAGTCCAAACAATCCCCCTCCCCATATCCCCTGCCAAAGGCCTAGCGAGAAAGCCAGGTCTTACAATGGCGCCTACAGGAGGGGAGATCCGGGGACAGACCGAGTTCACAGCTTCGCCGCTGCCAGTGAGAACACCCTTTCCATGGCAACCCCCCACGCCGGGAGGAGCTGGACCCGGGAACAAACTCCTGCCCAGTTGTGCTCACTTTGGCCCAGCTGGGTGAACCTGCTTTAATCCGAGCTCAGCTGCCACCCCGGGAAGGCCCACATCTGGCGGGCCCGGAACAAACATACAGACATCACACGGCCTAGTCGGGCGCAAGCAGGTCTACTTGGGCCAGCGTCCTGTCTGTTAACACCCAAAGTCCCGACAACAGCCCTCGCTCTGATCCTACATCACCTCCTCAGTGAAGAAGCTTTGATGTCAGCTGCCCAGCCAGGACAAGGGGCTCTTTGTAACTGCCTCCTGCCCAGCTTGGGCTCCTTAACAGAAACCCCTTGGCTGACACTCTTTGGTGCTCATGCCTCTGAGGCAGCAGGGGCGAGGCGCAGTGCAGGCACAGGTGGGGAGCAGCCCATGCGCCGTGCATGGTCTTGAAGAGCACAGAACCCAGGGAGTGTGAATCTCTGCGGCATGTTGCCTCCAGCTGCGTAATTGCGGCAGCTGTGCTGGTCAATGACAAGTTGAATGCGGCTGTCTCCCCCCCGGCCAGGCTTAGCCAGAATGCAGCAAGTAGAACCATGTGCATTATGGAAAGGCATAGACTGATAAGAGCACAAACCCAGTTGATGCTCTTGTGGCATTTATTACTACTTCCTTTTCTAGCCTGGGAGCTCCCATCGGCCATGGCAGTCCTACTTCGACCTCATCCTAGTGGATGCACGAAAGCCCCTGTTTTTTGGAGAAGGCACAGTATTACGGCAGGTCGACACGGTGAGTACTATGCGCAGAGTGCTTCGTGTAACCCAAGCGTAACACATGTGAGAAAGATGTAGGGATTGTGATTGATCACCAGCTGAACATGAGTCAGCAGTGGGATGCAGCTGCAAAAAAGGCTAATGCGATTTTAGGCAGCATTAACAGAAGATTTAGGCACAGAATCCAGGGAGTGTGACTCTCTGTAGGATGTTGCCTCCAGCTGTATTTAACAAGGACATTGACAAATTGGAGCAGGTTCGGGGGGTGGGGGCGACAAAGATGAGAAAGAGTCTGGAAAGCCAGGTTTCCGAGAGAAGGTGGAAGGAACTGGAGATGTTTAGCCTAGCAAAGGGGTGACATGAGAGCAATCGTCACGTAGCTAAAGGGCTGCGACCAAGAAACTGGCAGGGAACTGTCCTGCGCGGCTACAGAGCACAGAACTAGAAGTCAAGGAAGGTGGATTTTGGTATCAGGGAAGACTTCTTAACAGTAGGAGCTGCGCAGCAATGGCGCAAGCTGGCTGGTTAGGTGGAAGTTTTCATAGAGGCTGGACAGCCGTCTGCCGGGGAGCGGTCGTCACCCTGCAGGAGGTTGGACTAGATGAGCCTCAATGTTCCTTCTAACTCTGACATTCTGTGATTCTAACGCCCCTGAAATGAGGGCGTGGGTTGGGACAAACAGAACCGGGGGGGGCAAACCCTGACACTGCTGTGAACGTGTAAACGCTGCCAGGAAAAGCCAGGGGAATGGGGACAGCAGAGCTCTGCGGCACTGATTGTCCTTGTGTGTCACTGAAATGGTTCCCCCTTTCTGTGCAGGTGACTGGGAAGTTGAAGATTGGTACCTACACCGGCCCGCTCCAGCACGGCATTGTCTACTCCGGGGGTACGGTGGCCCGTTGGTTTCATGGGAAAAGCCTGAGCTGGGATTTGCCTGGGGGCAGGGGTTGCTGATCAGGAACCTGCCATTCACTTTGTTTTCCCCATTGGGAGCAACAGGGAACACAATGAATGCGAGACTCGGGTGGTTGCAGGGTACAAGCACCTGGGGAAACTGCCTGTCGGCTGGCCCAGGACGGGAGCTTCCAAAGCTGCATGGGACAAGGGCTGTTCAAACTCTGTTAGGTGTTTGCAACCACAGTCCTCCTAGTGTGTCAAAGGGGCATCCCCGCCACAGCTTGTGCAAAGGACTCAGCCAGTGAGTGGAGGATGACTCTGACAGGGCTGGGTGGCCGGAGTTGGGTTCTCTCCCCCTTCCTCCACGCTGCAAACCTTTGCGCTTAGCCCTGGCCAGGCGGTGGGTTTCTGTGGCACAGACCCCCCATGCCGCCAGCTTTCTGTCTCTGCCCGGATGGTGAATTCTGCTAAGGCTGTCTCTGGAGGAGGGGTGGCAGGGATGGCAGCTGTTGCTGAGCCGTGACCGGCATGCATCAGAGCCGAGAGAAACCTCTCCTCTCGGTTTGCAATCCCGTCAACCCTTCCTGTCTCCTTTCCCCACCAGGCTCCTCAGACACCATCTGTGACCTGCTGGGGGCCAAGGGCAAAGACATTCTCTACATTGGAGACCACATCTTTGGCGACATCCTGAAGTCCAAGAAGCGTCAGGGCTGGAGGACCTTCCTAGTGATTCCGGAGCTTGCCCAGGAGCTGCACGTCTGGACAGACAAAAGCTGTAAGTGACTGGGTGCAGCTCCCCTGAGGTTGCTGGGTTCGTGCCAGAGGAGCTGGGAGAGTTTGGCCCTTTTTATCCAGATGTAAGACTCTTCCGGGCCACATTGAAGACCCAAGACGGAGGAAGGCGAGCCCGGCCCGGCTTCCTCCATGGGTCAGAGGATTGCTGCATCAGCAGCTTTCAGACAGTCTCGCTGTGCCACAAACCCCTTCAAACAGCTGCCGAGTCCTCCTCCTCTATGCTCCATCACAACCCTCAGAGCCAGCTGTGAAAAGCCCACTTGCAAGGTCTCTCTAAAGCAGGGACCAGAGTTGACTGCACCAAAAAATCTTAAATTCTGCAACATGTAAAGCCAAATTCTGCAAATTCACCACGAGCATTCATATTTGCATAATTAACTTGATTTGCATAACTCTGCATGCTGGGAAGCAAATTTGCAATAGGTTTTATATAGAATCACAACTTTGCTAATCAAACACAACTCAAATCCTCTGGAATTTCAGCACCTCCCTCACGCAAACATAGGGCCTTCAGACCCCACCCACCCACAGTTCATCTCCCAGGGGCCTGTTTACCCTCGGGTCATGGTCAGGATTGGCTGATTCTGCAAAAATCACTGCAAATTGCAGCAACCCAGTCAACTCGGGTCCCTGCTCTAAAGGCACATAGAGAGGTGTTCTCAGTGACTGCTCCGTAACGGTGGAACTCCCTGCCCCCAGACAGAGCCGGTGTGGCGTAGTGGATAACGGGCTGGGTTCGAATCCTGTCCTCGCCATGAACTCACTGGGTGGCCTTGGGCAAGTCACAACCTCTCAGCCTCAGTTCCCCGTCTGTAAAATGGGAACATGTGTGTGTGTCTGTCTCTTCCTGTGTTCCCCTCACCCGTGTCCATCTTTGATTGTAAACCCACTGGGGCAGGGACCTGTCTCTGACAAGTAAAGCCCTGCGTCCGCCTAGTAGCGCTATAGGTTGAAAGCCCAAGCCAGAACATTTTCTGAAGGCAATGGAATGTTTTTGTTCATTGAGCATGGAAAGGGTTTGTGGGGAGCTTTAAGGGATTTTTATATGCCTTAATTTATACTTGGGATATAAAAATATTAGCTGCCATGAGCCTTCGGGATAGGGCAGGATACGAATCTTAACTAAATAGTGCGTTCCCACCCAGTGCGCCCAGACGAAATAGCGACCCTTGGAAATGTAGGTCGAGTTGTGCAGTAAACTCCGGCCCATCAGGGTCCTCCCCAGCTGCTGTAATGGACATGAAATGAAATAGCCTTGTCCGTGTGTGCGAGGCAGAGCAGAGAGAGGCTTCTGAACGGGGGCCCGGCCGCCAGCACAAGCCACCGCCTCCTTCCCCTGGAGAGTTTGCCTTTGTTTCTGGTTTTGTGATTTGGGGCCAACAGTGTTCCGTTGGGGTGGAAGGGGCTGCCTTCCCCTGCCATTGTTCTCAGCAAGGATGGATGCCAGCCAAGGGGATGGAAATTCCTGCCTCCGTCTCCCCTTTGACAATGGTGCAGGAAACGAGCTCCCACCTGGGGGGTTTGAACCTCGCTGAAAGGCTTCCAACCCTGTCCTGGGGTCTCTCTCCCAAGGAACGCACACATTGCAACCGTGCCCCCCTCCATCTAACGTGGGGAGGGCTTTTTATCTAAATGGGCAGCTCCCAAGCTTTTTGTTGAAAATCGTGTGACCCCCAGCAGCAGCCGTGGGAAGCGTGTTCAATAGAAGTGGGGGTTCTGGGGAGCCACCCCGTAGGGCCCAGTAATCTCCACCTAGAGCTAAAGGCCAAGCCTGCAGCCCTTCTAAGAGCGATGGATGCTGAAGCCTAGGCCTGACCGGGACGGCTCCCTGTGTCCCATCCCCTCCCCCCCCACCCCCCAGTCTCTTGTTGTCTTTTCCAGGCAGCGGCCCAGGCTGCTGTGTGCCCTATCCGCAGTGGCAGGTGCTGGTGGGTTGAGTCGGTTCTGGGTTTGCAGTCTAACCAACTCCTTGCCTGTTTTGTTTCAGCCCTTTTTGAAGAGTTGCAGAGCTTGGACATCTTCCTGGCCGAGCTGTACAAGTGAGTGTCCCCACGTCTGCACCCCGGTAGGAACTAACCCCGCTTTGTCGCGCTTGCAGTCTAGCTGCTTCCGCTGGAGGGTCCCAGGCACGTTTCCCCCCGGGACAGAGGGAACAGCGAGGCAGAGAGTGGCCGTGACTTGCCCGGGGGGGGCGGGTCACACGGCCAGTCTGTGGGTAGAGCCAGGCAAGGCTCTCGGGAGTCCTGACTCGTCGTCCGGCGTTAGCCTTCCTCACTGACAATCCCGCCTCCAGCCCCAGCCCCTAAACGCTTTTCAAACTTGGATTGAATTTCTCTCCTATAACCAGGCACTTGGACAGCAGCAGCAACGAACGCCCTGACATCAGCTCCATCCAGAGACGCATTAAGGTATCAACTATAAAAAATACCTTTTATCCCCGAAGGATCCGGGGGTGTGCCTTAGACTAAGCTCTACAGCTCCACCACCCAGCCAGCTCACGCCACCTCCGGCAGGGAATGAAACGGAGCGCTGGACGCCGAGGCCGGCACTCTTATTCTTAGGAGAAGCGCTTCAGTCAGGACCGTAGTGTTGTGCCTTGTTTAAAGATGGGCCCTGCAGCAGCGGTTGCTGCCTGACTGAACCACATCGCCGCTTCCTGCAGCGGTTTCCCGTCGGAGTATTGGGCAGAACGAAGCTTGCGTAGCTGAGATCTCGGGGGGCTGTAGCTTCTCCCTCCATTAGATGTGAGCGAGTCCTGAACCCCTGGGCAGAATCCAGGCTGTGGCCTGGCCGGGGGACATGCCACTGTTCCGGTCTCCTTCCACCTTGGGTTCGCTTTGTTCTGCTGCCTGTCTGCCTGTCTGTCTGCCTGTCGGGCGCATTTAACTGTGTTTTTTGCTGGTAGAAAGTGACTCACGACATGGACATGTGCTACGGGATGATGGGAAGCCTCTTCCGCAGCGGTTCACGCCAGACGCTCTTTGCCAGCCAGGTGATGCGCTACGCTGACCTCTACGCAGCGTCCTTCATCAACCTCCTCTACTACCCCTTCAGCTACCTCTTCCGAGCTGCCCACGTGCTGGTGAGTCCTTGCTGGGGAGACGCTGCAGGTGGCATCCCACGGGGGATTCCTTGCAGGAGCAGAGCAAACCTTTGAGGGTAGGAAAAGGCAACACTGGATCTCATGCCAGGGCTTGGAGGAGCTTGTGCTTCTCCTTGAGGTGACCTGTCTGAACTCATCAGCTCTCGGAGAACTCAACAAGGAGAGAACCATAATGGGCTTTGACAACCCAGTTGTTAGCAGGTCAGTTTGTTCTGAGTGGAAAAGTCAGTCCCTTCATCTGTAAGAGCTAAGGTTTCTGGGGAAAGGTTCCCCAGCTAGCACTAAAGGGAGCTGAACTTTTCCTACAGCCGCGGTGTCTCCGGCAATTGCTGCTGGTGTTGGAGGCGGCAGGAGCTTTGTGACTGAAACCCACTCATTCCATTTGTCTTTCTGCAGATGCCACACGAATCAACGGTGGAGCACATTCATGTGGACATCAACGAGAAAGAGTCGCCCATGGCCACCCGCAACCGAACCTCGGTGGATTTCAAAGACTCCGACTACAAGCGGCACCAGCTGACTCGATCCGTCAGCGAGATTAAACCCCCCAACCTCTTCCCCCAGACCCCTCAGGAGATCACACACTGCCACGATGAGGATGATGATGAAGAGGAGGAGGAGGAGGAGGAGGAGGAAGAGTAATAGGGAAATGGAAACCTCTCGGGAGAGGGAGTGTGACTGATGCAGCGATCGGGAGGAGCAGATTCCTACGTTGGGTTTGGGGGGGGGGGGGGAGGGACAAGGCTCTCCAAGGCACATTTTGAAAGCATCTGCAAATTCAAAGCAAAATTCACACTAATCAGGAGAAGACCCTTGTTCTTAGCTTTGTGAATCTGCTCAAACCAGCAATGGATTTTGCATGGGAGGAGAATCTTGACGATGCATTCAGGTTGGACTGCATGCAGGTGTCATCCTGTCGGGCCGCTCCCATTGGTAGCAGGATGCTGCATGTCTCCCCCGCCCCCCTGCCATTGGTACATTTCCCGAGAACGATTTAGAATTAGCGGGGTTTGCTTGGAGCGGGGCGGATGCCCCAGGGCCTGTGGGGGACAGAATAATCCCAAACCCATCCCTCCAGCACAAAGTTGGGCCGTGTCCCGTTAGGCCTCTGCTTTTTGGACACAGACGTCTCTCAATCCTGAGGTCCCAAAGACAGAGCAATGCCATTCCCTCCAGTGTTGCGTACACCCTTCTGTCAAGCACAAGCTTCCCTTTATAAATGGTTTTAATGATCTAAATCTTGGTGATATCTGATCCCAGTGGGATTCCTGTTCTGAACCCCAGTTGGTGGTTGAGACGAGCTCTTGGTTTCTCAGAAAGTTAGTTGTCCTCTCGCTATTCTACAAGGATGATTCCTTCCCCCAGCATGCACTGCATGTTTTCTGGTCCATCGAGCACCTCTCACTCTCTCGGGCTGCCCTGTTTTCCATTATCATGTTCAACGAGGCGTGTTAGCGCAGGGGCCGGGAAACATTTCTCATTCTTTTAGGTGTTCCCTTTAAGAAAGAGCATAAAAGTGTATCCCAAAGATATTCAAAGCCAAATGGCCTTGAGTGGAAGACTGAGCAGCAATGTGATCCCAGAATGCAGGGCTGATGCAGCCACTCAGATCTCTAGTCGAGACAACTCCCAGCATGCTCTGCTCCTTCCTAATCCAGAGCAAGGCATGTTGTCTCTCTGGTGGGGCCAGTGGGGCTGCGGGCTCTCCCTCATTTTAGGAATAAAGGTCAGGGTGGCCTGTGCCATTTTTGTTTTGGGTGGGGGTGTCTGAAGCTTTGAACTGTCCCCAGCTGTTAAGACAACATCCCTCCTGTAAATTGCCATCAGCTGTAGGGGGTGGCCCCGATGGGCAGGACAACATACCCCGCATCCTGGGCCGTTGATTTGCGAGAGGAACCAAGTGAAAAGTATTAACGTTTGTTTGCTGCATTTTAATCGTATTCCGTTTACATTGAACAGGCGCTGCTGCTGTGACGGATCTGCAAATGAATAAATCATGTTTCTAATAACGGGGCTCTCCCTTGTTGGCGTGGCGGACGCTGGGTGGGTGGGGGCTCACATTTACCCTGAGAGAGAGCGTGGAAGAGTTTCTAACTAGCTGTGGTCAGTAGCTGCGCCGCACTGTCTTGCTGGGCCTCAGGAGAGGCTGCTGTGGGTAACTGGATCCCTAAAGGGACGGCAAAGCAGGCAGCAGAGCTCATTTTCTAGGGAAAATTCCTCCTTGCACCCTCATCCTAGAAACCTCCGCCACCTCCTGCCACTGCAGATAAACATCACTCCAAGCAGACAGGAAGCCAAGGACCCGGGTTGGGCGTGAGAGGCTTGTTCTCATTGTTGAGCTTCTTTTGGTCCATACTAATTGGCGATGTTATGCTCCCCACTCGTTAGGCTGTTAAAAGGCATGTGTTTCTAAATGCACTGGTGAGGTAGGGAACAGCATTCAGGATGGGTTTGTCAGACTCTGGAGCAGCTTTCACACGTGCTGAAATTGGGGTGGCTCAGTGTAGCGCACACCCATCCAGCTGCCTCATGAATGTGTTACTGCCCTAGGGGGACTCCACCCAAACAGCTTGAGAATGAGGTGGTGGCAAAGTGTGTAACGGGAGCCATGTTTCCACTGTCTGGCTTATTTGGGGGCAAGGCCATGGAAGGATTTATTCTGTGTCAAGGGGGTTTGTCCAAGTGGAGATGTTGGAATGTTTTCAGATGGGAGTCAGTGCTGTTTTCTTGTGGAGCGCTTCAAGTGTTCATGCTCCCCCCTCCCTCTCTACAAATAGCTGAAATAATCTGAGTTTAGGACCTGGACAGGCTGGCACTACTCACCCCTGGTTGCTGCTACTGCCCAAGTTCTGCCACGCTCATAAAACTAAGTGCTAAAGTAGCACCTTAGCGGCTGTGTAGGTAAAGAGGATGCCAATTCTTTTCAATGGTACCACACACCAACAGAGGGGATGAAACTCCTGGGCTTTGATCGTGCAGGAACATGTCAAAGGCATTTCTCCCATTACTTAGCTTTCATGAGCCTTCCCATAAGGCATAAGCATTAAGAAACATTGAAATCCACTCCTGTCAGTGAACTGAGAGGAGACATGAGAAATACAAGCCCCCCTGGGTGGATCCATGTCCCCTTTAGGAGAGCCCCGCAGCTGGTACTTCTGCTAGTGACAATCAAACCCTGGGCCAGCCCCCAAGCTCAACAGCAACCCACACCCTCACGAGCCTCCCCTACAAGATGGTGCCCATCCTACAGGGGCTATTCTAGAGCAGGTTGCAGTGGCAAACAGCAGGGAAACCAATATCCTTATTGCAAGGGAAATAAGTGGGAGTTTTGGTTTTGATACCACCCATTAACTCCATTTATTCCCTGAGCACCTCTGCTCCCGGCTTGTGATACAAAGTGGAGTCAGGATTATTCTGCTGCCTCTTTAGGGACAGAAATCTCTCCCTCTCCCACCAGAAAGACATGTGTGACTTGTTGAGTTTCCCCTTGGTAGTAATGCACAGCTTTGCAACACTGAAGGAACATGCTATTGCATAAAGCTCCCCTGCCCTTGATTCCTGGAAACCAGACTTGCCCAGCAAGCCTTCCCTGGCCCCCTCTCTGCTGCAGCACTGCCACTGGCATGCAATTAACATGACCCATTCTAGGGCTAGTGCTAACTTTTTGGACCCTGCTGTATGTAACCCAAATTGCTCTTGGATCATATTTTTTTTTGCTTCATTTGCGGAAGCCACACACAAGGCAGTTTATCACTACAGCTGCTAGAAAAGGGGAAAGTGCCCTGTAATAAAAACTCAGTATCTGTGTTGGGACTCTGGATAAACCTGCCCTGGGAGCCTGCTGTCTGTATACAGACCAGTCTCCTCTTAGACTGCGAGGGCAGGAGAGTCTATAACCTCCTGCTGCAGCAGGGAAAGCCTAGCACTGCCATTGCCAGAGCATGTTGAATTGGGCAATAGTTTAAAAAAAAAAAAGAAAAAAGGCCCAGCTAAGATTTTAAAGGCTTGGAGTAAGTGGTTTGTAGACCACATCCTTTATAAATATTTGTCAAATAAACAGCAGGGAAGGCTCATTCCATTGCAACCTGTTGGGTGCATGACTAAAGCAACAGCGCTGGGGGCTACTTGGGCCATTGTGCTGTTAGAGTGACCATTAGTTAAAGGCAGGATGACACTTATGTTGTTCTTCAAAGCAGCATCACTGCTGGGCTCGCTGCAGTCACTAAACTCCCTTTCATTACAAATGAGAACAGCTGCTATTCCAACCATGGGCAGGCAGGATGCAGAGACTGCAGCCAGTCACCCCCCACCCCTCCACCCCCAAACAGACACGCTGGAGGTAAAACAACTCTTAGTTGTTGAGTTTTCTCCTGCTTCAGTGCTCGAAGGAGCCCCCTCACAGAGACGCTGTCAAAAGCTACCTCCCCCGGCAAGGCTCAGCCAAAAGAGCTGCAAGGGGTTTACATCGCTTACAAGAGATCAGCCTGGCCCTTTAGAAAAAGGAAATGATGAAACCAAGGTAAGTAACAAAGGAGGCAAAGAGAGTTTATTAGCCATTCAGTAGAATTCAAAGGGTTGTTTTTGTTTTGTTTTTTTGTCTTGTTTTCATTAAGAATCATCATCATTCAAAAATATAAAATGACAGTTACCCAAAAGCAGCTCCCAGCCTCACCACACAAGCCTCTTTGTTTGGCTGCTTAAACGGATGGTATCAAAAGTCAACGAGAGAATTTCTTAGGGTTTAAGCACAGGGAGCAGGGTGGGGGATGCCAAGGCAGCAAAATGCGGGGGGGCAGGGTGGTGTCACTTTTAAGTACAGAGAGAAGCAAGGACATGTCAGGATACGGCTTAGGGATAGACTGACAACTGCAACCCTGAAGAAGGGAAAGGCAGCGGCATTTGCTACCTTAACTTCAGCAGCCTATGAAGGGGTGAGGAATATTGCACTTGGAAAGAGAGAGTCAAACACTGCCAGCAGTTGCTCTGCTGCCAGTGAAGGTGGCGAACAGGTTTGGTATCTTAGAGGAGGTGCAAAAGTCTTTGAAGCAGAGAAACCACCAGGGGACAAATGCAGCTTGGGACACAGCAGGTGCAAGCAGCAGTTGGGCAGGTGTGCTGAGTCAGGATGAAATGCAAGAAAAGGATAGTGAAGCCTGGCTCGCCAGAGGTGGGTGTCTAGTTCAGAATCCAACCAGGGCTGGGAATGCCAGGCTGAGCTTGCACCGTCTGGGGACAATGGGTCTCGCACAGATTTTCAAACTCCAAATGTCACAACCAAAGGTGGCCATGCTCGACCTCCCTGGGCAGGGCAAGGCCCTACAAGCAGCAGCACGCCCCACCGCCGGTTTCACATGGAGAAAACGGCTGCTTGTGAAGCTGGGCTTTCTCTGGGGGCACAAACCCTTGCGGGGTAGCAAGTTGAGCACCAGATGCTGGTGCAACACACTGGAACCCAGGGAGCCAGAGACTCTGCCCCCATTTCTAATCCTTGGTTACTCAAGGTTATCTCTGAGCCAGCTGTGAGATGTTGCAGATGACCCAAGGCTAAAATTCAACTGACTTCCCACCCCTCCATTAGTTTCTGCACTGAGTAAAGGCTCTGCCCAACTCTATGGCACATAGGCTCAGCTGAAAGGTGCAGGGAAGGGCAGTTCCAGTGACAGCACGAAGAGCAAGGAGAGACCGGAGGGAGGACCAAGGTCTGGGAGAAACGCGCCAGGGAGGTTCCTTGGCTCCAGCTGGGACACCGTTTGCCAAGTCAACAGGGTATCTCACAACAATAGGCCGGCCTTCCTTCCGAGCAAGTGGAGTAGATGTAAGACCCATTCAATTTACACTCCTCCCCTCTACTGAATGGCAACCGAACGCACTGCTGGAGAGGAAGAGAAGGCGGTGTGTTTGTCGGAGAGCAACACCCCGGCGGGTTTGTGCTCCCATCAGGGAGATAGGAGTTCCCTCCCTGGGCACCCACCTACTGCTATGTTCTCAAGACAGCAATGGACTAGAGCAGCAGGGGTTCTCAAGCTGGAGTGGGGGGGCATAGAAGGTATTGGGGAAGCAGGGCAAATACCTAGCTCCACTCTGGCAGAGCTTGGGGAGTCTACAAAATGATGCAAAAAGGGGGGGGAGGAAGCAAAAGGGAGACGTTGAGGCCCCTCCCCCACCACACCAATATTGCTGGGGGTTTAAAGACGTTTGCTATCACTGGCCCTGGCTGCCTCTAGCATGGAGGGTCTGGACCCAAGTTTATTTTCCGGAGTGGCCAAACGCGTGGGACGCTTGCAGCAGCAATGGAGGGTGGGGAATCTGGAATGCCTACTGACCGCTGGGCCAAATCCCCATTTCTAAGTACCTGAAGCCTGGTCTACGGCAGAGGAGGGGGGCAGCTGTAGGCGATCGATTGATCCCCATGCGTTGGGATCCGCCCACGAGACCGAAAGGAGGAAATTATCAATCCATCCCCTTTGAAATAAAAGATTAAACATAAAAGAAAGTGCAACAGGGGGAAAAAAAATCATTTTATCTAAAAAGAAAATAATAAAACGCATTTAAACAAAAATCACAAAATATACAAATAAATCGGGTACAAAATAAATAGGAGAGATTGGAAATCTACACCACCATTGGGATAATTATAAAACTCATTGGTCCAACAATCAGCTCGTGAGACGTAGACACTTCATTCGGGATTTTGCTTGTGCTTATCCAGGCCGTATGTACAGAGCATGGAAATACTGGCGTGAGAATGCTACAACGGGGAGGGGGACGGGATCATGTACAATAGGATACAATTAGCAAAGACCAACCAGGATGGAAAGAGTCCGTGAGGCAGCGACATCGGAAGAGTCATGCAGACTGGAATAAGCAGCTTTCAGAATGGATTTCAAGCAGAGAATCCGTGCGGATTTCAGTACAAAAAGGGAGTAGCCAAAGGCAGCAGCTGCTGTTGAGAAGCCGTATCCCTTGGCCGGCTACGCTCGGCCCCCGCAGGGCGTGTCCAGATGGAACAGAGTTGGCCTCCTGAGATCTGCACCTTGATTCAGTTACTGGTCTGGGCTCTTAAAACAAGCGTTGGGGTCCCCCCTCACAATCCTTGGGTACCTCACCACCTCTCTCAAGAAGCCCTGGGAAAGGGGGTGGGTATTTTATTATTTGTTTAGGGGATGCCCAAAATAAATGCCAAGTTAGGCCCTTTGTGTTGAGTGGTCAAGTCCTCGTGCTTTTCTCCCCCTACCCCTAAATTGCACACAGCAAAGCCAGGAGAGCAGCCGTTTTAACAAGGCCTCTCTCTCTACTGGCATTCTTTGGAAATAGGGCACCAGGAGCTCAGCAAAACCCCAGAGCCACCTTTATAGAGATTACTGCCCAGGTTGGTGGGATGGGCAGTAAAACGTAGCCAAGCCAACATTATGAGAGCACGGGAACCAGCATTGCACCCATCACAAAATACTGGGGTCACGTACCAATAGGTCATTCAACCCCCGATAGTTAACGTGTTAAATCCTTCCTGTGCCCGAGACCCCACCCCTAGGCCAGCGCAGCCCCATCAGCTGGACTGGAATCCAATAATGGCCAAAATGCACTAGAGAATCTCAGAACACAGAGCCCCAATCCAGATGCGCCAGCCAAGAGATGGTCCTAGAAGCTAAAGGAGGAGCGGCTGCCATGTTTAACGTCCTCCCTCACCCAGACGGCTTCCTATTCCCAGTGCCCCCCCCTGGCAGATCTACAGGGAGGACAAACCATGCAGACGCTGCCTTCCCCGGGGCAGAGTACGGACACGGTGTCTAGCCACCTCCAATACATCCTGACAGCTCCTCCCACGGTCCAGGCAGCTGCCGTGCTGCTCGGGCTGGACTCACTGGCTAAGACAAATACATAAAAGCTCCGGTTAGAATCTAGGGAATGGCTCTGGATGGTCCCCCAAATACTACGGGAACAGGAAGCATCCAGGCTACGTTGCTAGTGCCTCCTGCACATCCGCTCCCAACCCCCTCGTGGTGACGTGGGCCTGTTACTACAGAGCCCCGTGACCGAGCTGATCAGCAACCACCTCCTTGGGGAAGGAGCCACTGGAGGAGCCAACACTGGCTCCTCTGCCGAGTTCCAGGCTACTAGAAACCTTTGCTCCTTAAATCTGGGTAGACGTGGCCCAGAGGAGGAAGAGCATCAAGTACTGTGCTAACAAGGAACTGAAAGGAAGCAGCATTTCCACAGCAGCCGGAGAGGCACTTAACTGGGCAGGATTCAGCTGCTGGCGTCCGGGGAAAGGGAACCAGCCCTGCAGAAGGAGACTGGTGTAACAGGGGAAGAGGTGAACGACTGGAGGGTCCTTTCTCAAAGGCAGAACCTAGCCAGGACACAGGACAAGAGCCAAGCCAGCAGAATCCAACATTCGCTCTTGGGAAACACACGAGTGTTTAGGCTGCAATGATCTCATCCATAGGTGAGACTCTAAAGCAGTATGTGCAGGGGATGGGGGACTGGCTCCGTGTGAGTCTCAGAAGGGAATCAAATCAAACCAAAAAGCCAGGGGCTAATGGCCAATGAAATGGCTTCAGGCAATATTGTCCGTATCCCTCCCAGTCTCCAGCTGTGAAAGCTAAAGGCAAGCGGTGGGGGGTACCAGAGATGCAGCCAAGGCAATGAGCCGGATCTTGGCAAGGGGGCAGATAGCGCAGGGGGAAAGCATGCGGGGAGGAGAGACCAGCCCCCCTGCTGGGCTGACCCTTGCAGCCACCTCTCTCAGTACGGATTCCAGTGGGTGCTGCTGTTTGCAACTTACCAGCTGCGACCTAGAATCGTGGAGCAGCCAGGCTTGCTACCCAACAGCTCCTTCTGGGGCCCTAGATCGGAGAGAGGGCAGGGGGCCTTCTCCTTAGCCTCCTCCCCCACCAAACCAATTCCTTCCCTGTCAAAACAGCCGGACTCTCTTATACTGAAGGGTCCAACGCTTCTTTGAAACCGTTATCAAACCCAAAGCCAGAGGGGCATGAGGTACAGGATGGTCACACGAGCCCTGACCGCCCCCATTTCTGAGGGTATAACACAAGCCCGGGGTTGAAGATTATTGCTGGTCAAGTCACCTCACAGCACTGACGAGCTTGCTAGTGGCAATCCAGACACACAGATCAATTCTAGCACCACCCCGGTCCAGAAGAACTCGCTCGGACGCTCCATCGTACAGGATACTGACATGGGAAACCAGTGAGGAGACAGCACTGATCCGTCATTCCTCCCTCCCGCCTCTGCGAGATCACATGAAGCAACACTGCGACTGGACAGGAGGAAGCATCACTCCCCCGAGGAGCAATGAGAGAAGTTCCCGAACGGCAGAGAAACAGAGCCGTCCGCCCCCTGCTGCGCTGTCGCGCGGGGGGGGGGGGTGTATGTGTGTCAATCATCCCAGCTGAAACCAAAGTGGTTAGTTAGGCATAAAAAGGCACTTAAAGAAAAAACTAGGTGGGAAAAAGAATCAAACTAGGAACAAAGCCGAACAGGTGGTTTTCTCTGCCAACGGAGTGTACTTGATGCTTCCTGCTATTCCCTCCACTTGCATCATCAGGCCCCTACATCCCTAGGGGATTCCTTCTCACAGCTGGAAGGGCCACTAGGCTGGAGAGCGCGCACTTGCCTGGGCAAACCGCACTGCGCTGCAACGCTCAGGCTGGGAGCAGTGACTGCCAGCTCCACAGCAAAAGCATCCTGCACGCCGTGCTCAGCGCAGTTCATTATCTGCCCCCAAAAGCAGCGGCCAGGAGAGGGAAATGCTGCCCAAGCCAGTCCCATGCAGCCTGTCTCATCCTCAATTATCCCCCGCCCCCCTTGTAAATCCATCCTATGCCCCCTGTCCCATGGGGGCCTCTCCATAGCTCTGTCCATGGTCCCCTACTTGGAGCTGCCCCACTTCCCACTCCTTCAGTCCTGGGCTTCCCAGCTGGGCGGTGATCTTAGATTGGCAACCCCCACATGACTGGGGCACGTTGGATCCCAGGTCTGCTGAGGGGAAAGGCTGGGATGCTGAACCCCTCAGTGCTTTCTAGGGTCACCAGAGCCGCAGTCTCATCCAGAGACAAAGAGTCTCTCCTAAAGCAAGAACACACCTTCACTCCTTTACAAAGATTTGGCAACACACAATTAAAAGTCACTGTTACAACAGACTTTCGTTCGCTTCCTTTGAAGGAATTCAACCAACAAGGAGTGTAAAAATTAATTCACAGTTGTGCATTTAAGATATTAGTGTCAAAAACCTCACTTCAAATAACTCTTGTGCAAAAATTGTATTGACGTTAGAAACCATGGCCAGGTGCCCTCGGGCCTCCCAAAGATCGCTAGCCAGCAGGCTGCCTGTACTTCACAGGCGGGGAGGGAAAGATGCAGTAGCCCCTTTGCAAATCAAAGCTTTGTCAAGCGGCCTGCACTGAAATCACTGACTCCTAGCAGCCGGCGATGCAAATGGCCTGCTGAGTGACCCCGCCAGTGGAACAGCTCACCCCAAATTAGTTTGAAAGCCAATGCAGCACCTTCCCCTAAGCTGCAATAGCCCCCACCACATGTAGGTGGGTTGCACTGTACCCGTCTGCTCTGGGTCAGCTGTTTGCCCCCCCAGGAGCCCTAGGGGAGAGGGAGCTGGTTCCAGAGTGCCAGTCTGTGGGATGACACCGCTGCCCCCCCCAATCCTTTCGAGACTCACTTGAGACAGAAAGTTACCTCACTGTCTGTGCTACGCTTTGGCGGAGCAGCGGGAAGAGTCGTCTGTAAGTGTCCAGACAGCTTAGTTTTTGGGAACAAGTTATTTGATTGCAAAATGGGGCTTTTGTTACCGAGGGGCTCATGAAATTTTCAAAAGGTCATGCCCCGGCATGTAAACCAGGAGCGACATCAAGTATCAGAAAGGCCCCCCCAGCCTGGCAGCTGCGATAGGAAGGAGACTGCAGCTTGATGTTCCCAAGGGGAGAATCACTGGACATTCATTCACACCAGCGCTAGGGACGCTCTGGCTTCAGAGCGGGGGCATCCGTTACTCCCATAGGAATTAAAGCTGCCACGCTCTAACGCTCTGCTCTGGCCAGTCTCCGGAGCCTGCACCGGCTCATCCGTGGCTACGGGTTCCCCTTGCAGCTTCTTCTAGAAGCGATGGGGGTGGCAAAGAGCACCCCCACCCCCAGTAAAATGTGAGCGAGTTTATATTCCCTTTCCCAGGAAATGATTTCTCCTCTCAGAGGAAATAGCCAATTTTGGAGCGCTCCCAAAAGCAAAGCAGGATGACAAAGCCCTCTCAGCCCCGGGGAGGGAGCTGTCGCATGGAAACACTGCATCTTTCCAGAAACCACCTGCACCCAACCGAGTTCCACTCAGTCAGTGCTCGGCGTGGGGGGCTGGGGAGGCAGCCACCCCGAAGGAGTCTGGCAGCCCCACCTGGAACTGGGGGTTTCATTTAAGACTTCTCAGGGTATGAAAGAGAGGAAAGAAAATGCTACAGCACAATCAGGTCGCACAGAGACCCCGCTGGGCAGCATTTGGTCATCTCTCGTGAGATTAATCCTGCCATCAACATTCACATTTTCTTAGAGCAATAAAAGCGGGGGTGGGGGGGCTTGGTCACAGCCCCACAGACATGGCATTTTGGGGTGGGTGGGCTAAAATACACAACACAGAAAGCTCCCAGTCTTTCCCCATTCCGAGTTCAGGCTCCTGAGATGGGGGGGCTGCGAATGCCCTGGCCGCAGCTCCGCCCCCTGCTCTTCCGGCCTGTCCTGAAGCCCCGCGGTAGCAGCTGGCTGGCAGAGGAAAAAAAGAGAGCAGCTCCTGAAAGAGGAGGGGAATTGACCAATGATTCCCCTTTTCAATACCTGAAATGGAATATGCTACCTCGCTCTCCCTCTGCAAAGCACAGCTGGTTTGGAACCAAAGGGCCGTGACAGTCCTGGGAGGACACACCAGAGCCAGAACTGCTAGGGGGAGACCACCCTGCAGCAGCAGCGCCCCCTGGAGGATTTGCTTTGGAAATTAACATAGCAGCATTTTCACTGGTCACACGAACAGGGGAGGGAGGCTCTGTCCTAAATTCGATCCTACGTATTTAACATGGACTCTGTTTAAGACAAAGGACAATCAGACAAGACACATTTTGAGGGCATCCAGGATGGGATTTTACCATCCGATCCCTTGGACCGCCAATGCTAAACTCAGGGGATAAAACTACCCACCATGCGTCACTTGGGGGAAATGGAGCCTTCTAGGGAATTCTGCGAGCCTCCATCTGTCAAAACACACACAACGGGTTTGAAGGTTACAAAACTGTAAATGTAACAAAGTTTTTAAAAACAAAAAAGGAACCCTCAGAAAGATGAGAGATGAACATCCACAGCCAAGGTAACTGTCCCACCCCCGCAAAGAGACAGTCTTCTCTCCTGTGCAGTGATGGCAGGAGGCCCCTTGCAGGTTCCTCCCACTCCGTTTTAAAGCAGGGAAATCCCATACGGGTACTAGTTGCTATTTTAACAGAGCAACAGGAAGGGCTGAGGGGAAGGAGGGACATGGGGCTAGTACACTCGGGCGGATTTGCCGGACGCAACAATGCTGAGCTGGGAGGCGACCTGCAACAATTTAAAACTTGGGCCAAAATTATTATTTTTAAAAAAAAAACATGATCTCTTGAAAAAATAAGCAGAGCAGCGTTCAACTTCTCTGCATGCCTTTCGAAGGGAAAGTGGAGAGGATCAGAGAAATGGCGGTGCGTGCGTGTGTGTTCTCTTTTGCTAGGAAGTGGGGGGTGGGAGGCTCACTGCTCCCCACGGTCAGTTTGGTTTTGATCATCTCTCTCCACTCCCCTTTCTTCCCCCTGGCTCCCGGGATGGGCACAAAGTCTTTGGTCTCAGAACGTTGGATGCAGTGTTGTAAGCACATACTAACGGTGATCGCGGCGGTGTGAGAACTGGTCCTGATGAAGAGAAGGGTTGTGGGGGGAGGAAGAGAATGCTGGGTCTTGGCTCCTAGATGGCGCCTTCACTGTGCATACTGTGATTGGACTTGTTATGAGTCACACAGTTCTGTTCATTCAGGAGGTTTGCCGTCTCATCTGGCAAACCGTCACGCAGCTCCGTAAGAGTCAGTTCAATTTTAGTGTTTTCACTGTCCGAGGACTGAGGTGTTTTGTCCATCCGGGACGCCATCAGAGCATTTTGGTACTGCTGCCTTGAGATCTATTCCATGCAGACGAGGGAACACAAAGCAAGGCCACAGTCAGCACTTGGTTTTGGGCTACAAGCTTCTCTAGGACAGAAACCCCATGACTCACAAACCTAGCTGTTTCTGGGATCATCCACGTTTCTAGGAGACCAGCCCCAGCTCTGCAAATCCCATAAGAGAACAGAGAATCCCAAAGTAGCAGTTTGGTGTATCATCACCGAGATAGGCTACGACGAGGGAGAAACAGAATGGGCACAAGGAATGGCATGAATGATGCAACGTCCATCTTACTGGATAAACCCTCTAATGGCTCCAAAGGACGCTGACCCCTCCTAGCTCATTGCTATTAGTGCTGCCATGAAAACTTTCCAGAGATTGAGCCCAAGACCCTCCAAGACAATGGAAGTTTTTCCATTGTGTTCAATGAGCTTTGGCTATCGTGAGTAGCAGCTTTCTCTGCCCCATCAGCACGTGCTGGCTGAGATACTGGTATCAATTACCACCACTGTTAAAGATCAACAGCTGATTGGCTTCGTGGCCAGGAAGCTGAGGGCAGAAATAAAGGGGGTCATTCTTAGAGCCCGCTAACTTCATGCGGCTAAATAAAACTGGCTGAAACTCCCAAAAGACACCTGCTACCCTGTCTCCTAGTCATGTCCCTCCCTCCCAGCAATACTGGGGGGGCGAGGGGGTTCCTTTCGATGCAAAGGAAGAACTGGTGCTCGTCCCACTAGCCACAGTGACAGCCGAGTACCGACACCGAACTGAAATTCACAGATGAGTCAATGGACTTATTCATCCAACTGTTTTACTAAGTAACTTGGAGCATGAAAGAAGCCCCTCTGCCCCTCTGGCTTAAAGCCAATATCCCCTCCAGGTGGCACGGAGGCCAGGATTGACTTGCAAGCTACGAGTTTATGAGCAGCCTCCCCCGTCTGTGAAATAGCCTGACTTCTCTAGGAAGGGGAGCCACCGCTTCTTTTCCTACCTTGACATACTGAATGTCTGTGAGTGCTTTCACAGAGTAGTCGGGGACGTAGACTTGAAGGAAAGATGCGTTGAGCTGGTTGTTGCTGCTTCCCAACGTCGGCGTCACGGCATCGATGCGGTCGCCTCGGTTGAGAGAGTCCGAGTGATTCAAGCCACAAGGACGAGGGGGTGACTTGTTTTCAGCTGGAGAAAAGGGGGAGAAAGGCCTTAGATTTAATGCAATCTATGCCAGCTGGTTAGCCTGGAAGATCACATCGGCACCTACCACTGAGGGGGAGGAGCATCGTCCCAACAGCAAAATTAGCAAGAGTGGGACTTTTCAAACCCAGGCCCAACTTCCGACACTGCCCGAGGCCAGACTCGGCTCATTCCCGTTTTATACTATTTTACCCCTCTGGTTCAGAGTGCATTCCCGTCAGCAATCCTGGAGCCCTCTCCCTTCCCCCACAGGACAGTGAGTGGGGGTTGTCCAGATATTATGAACAGGAAGCAAAGCAACTCACACAGAGACGCACAGCAAGTAAGTGGCGGAGCAAAAAATCCAAGGCTGCCATTCCAGTTTCCAATGGCCTTCCTTACGGTCACACTCCCTTCCATCAAAACCAGGGTGATGCTAGCTTTTAGTTTATAACCCCTCCTTCCCAAGTGCCAGGGCTCGCAGAGGAAAGAAGTGAGGCTGATAAACCTACTGCATCATGACCAAGGTTAAGGCAGCAGAGTTGGCTGGAGCCGTCGGTCTCCATTAGTGAGGCAGCCTAAATCAGCTCTCTCCCAGCCGCATCTCTCCTACCAAGAGGGGCTGCGGCGCCCTGGAAAGTGATCGGCAGAATCAGCCATCGCTACGGCCAAGCAGGCTCCAGCCTCCAATGGTGTCGTGGGTACCTTCTGGTATGAGGGGAAGGGCTGGCAGAGGGCTAGGGTATGCTGCCTCCCAGAGGGGACTGAGGCCACCAGCCTCAGGCAGCTGCAGCTGGCCTGAAGGAATGGCGGCTCTCTGCTGGAGCTGCATGTCGTTCTTGGAGAACTGGGAGGCTTAACAGCGGCCTGTTAGTCTAAAGTGCTTTGGAGCCGCTGCTCCGAGACACAAAGGACGCCAACATTTGCATCCATGTTCACGGATTTAACAACTTTGGAAGAGCACCTAGACTTGTGAGAACTCTCTCCATGTATTCTCGGGCAGCCATACCCAGCAACCGGGCACAAGCCCCAAAACAGACTGGTCTCACCCCGGGGCCCTGTACTCTGCAACGGCCACTTCCCAGAGCTCTAAAAGGCCTGGAAGAGGAGAGGAAAGTTCCGGCAAAATGTCTCACATGGAGGGAAAACATTTCAAACCCTCCTCACTGCTCAGGATTTGGAGAACGAGGAGCAGCGTGGCTGTGGCAGAGAAGCCATTGCCGGCCAGGCGCCCCCTAGGGCTCCATGCTATGGAGGAAGAGACCGAGAGTCAGGTCAGGCAGAGGAAAGCTTATTCCCTGGGGATGGGAAAGACTCAAGTCATGATGTTTTTATTTATTTATAACAACATTTCTATACCGCCCCCCTCCTGTCTAATGGCAGCCCAGGGTGGTGTAAGTCATATAATAATATAAAAAAAACAAACCAACACAATAAAAATCACATTAAAAATCTCCCAGAAAGAGGTCTGGGAAAACCCCATAAAAACAACAAACCCTCAAAACCCACCCACTACCCATCCCCTTCACCAAATGCCTGGCCAAACAGAGTCTACTCTAGAGTCACTTTCAACAAGGTTTTCCTGGAAACCTATTTCCTCCTGTAAGTTTCTGCCAAATGAATGAATGCCTTGTGGGGATTTGGGGGGGGAGGCTCCGTGCAAACCCCTTTCCAAAATGCAACATCCCAACAACTCCTGCGAGTCTCACTTTTCCCGTATGGGTTCCAGTTACTGGCAATGCTAATCATGCGACGGATTCTCTCTGGAATCACTCCAATTTGGATCAGAGTGTTTGCCAATCCCAATGTGGTTGGTGCCATAGTTTTTATTGTGTAGCCAAGTTCACACAGAGATAGATTCTCAGGAGACCACGATCCCAGATTCTTTGAAGTAGCTTAGCATCTGGCAAACAAGTATTTCTTCAGCCTCCACCTTTCAACTTTCCTCGTCGACACCACTCCAGAAAGGAGCTCTCATTAGAAAGGTTTCACAGAAATCACGCCGTGCAGCCATGGGCCTCCTCTTCTCATTCAACAGAATCATAGGTTCCCATCTGCACTGACCAAAGGACCGGACCATCTACAAAGGGTCTTACAGAAGACAGACAGCACCACCTTTGAGAGAGCTTCCTGCATTGATGCTTTTTAAAAACTCTCAACGTTTTAGACCCTTCTTAGTTTGAAATGGAACTGAAGGGAGTCATTTTATTATTTTTTTATGTTGCTCACTGGTTTACAATGTAGTGGCTGCTGTTCTCTTACTGTAGGCTAAACCGAGGGTTTGTCATGTTTACCCCCAGGCCAGGCAAGCAATCCCACAGAGCTTCCACCTTGCTGCCTTGGGAAGTCACTGAAAGGTACCCAACAGGCTGGTGGGGGACGATGGAGAGGGCGTCTGTGGAACTCCCTCCCAGCGGAGGTTCGGCTGTCCCGGGATCTCTCCTCCTTCCAAAGACAGTGTAAGATCTGGCTGTTTTGCTGGGTATTTGGCGAGGGAGAGGGGAATTTATTTTTCTAGGATACCCGTTTTACTGGTTGTTGGTTTTATTGATAGTTGTATGTTTTTACTGTATTGGATCTATTTTATGAAAACTGCAAACTGCTGTTGGGCGGGAGGGGGTGGGATATTAAGTTGCATAAACAAACAAGCCCTGGTGTCCAGGTGGCCTGGTCAGGAGAGATGACGTCATTCCCCCTCTACAGGCAGAATAAACCGAGACCAAATTAACGCTTTTTTGACTTCCCACATTCATGCCTAGAGCAGATACGTACACATCAGGTATAGTTAGCAGTTTCATGACAGGCAGTTCTTCCTGGAATCAGTCGCAGCCACCGGCATGATGGCTGAGATCTGGACAGAGAAGAGGAAGGGGCAGGGCTTGTCACTTGGCCAATCAGAGATGAGCCCCCCCACCCCAATTCAGCCTGCAGAGAGAGGGAGAGTGGGGGGGCTCAGCTCAGATGCATGTGTGTGGCAAAGAGTTGGGGCTCTGTGGGGCAGGCCAGCTGTTGAGGACACGGTTTTAAACTATGGTATATTTGCAGTCCTGTTCACACAGATTTCCTTCTTTCTTGTGGGGGTCTCATGTCCTGCAAATCCTTACGCAAAAGATTCGAAGGCCTGGCAAGCTAAAATTCCAACGCAACGTGCTCAAACCTAGTCTGTGTGTGGGGGGAGGTTTTCGGGGTGCTACGTCAGTACGAGAGAGGATTCCAGTTGCACCACCACAAGCTAAGCTTCTCTATCAACCCGTTGCCATGTTGATTCCCTTCAAGGGGTGTGTCTCTCTCTCCTCCACCACCTTAATTTGTAAAAAGCTAGGAAAAAATGCCTGGCATTTAGATTGGAAATAGTTTGCAAGCGCAAGGGGCCCATTTTACTTGTGAAATGGAATGAGACAACATGTGCATATAATAACGGAGCAAAAAAGATAATTGAAGCGGCGGAGTTTAAAGGGAAAATAAAGCCAAACAGTTTTTAATTAAAGAAAGATTAGATTTTTCTCCCCTTCAATTTTAGCAGTTGGAAACTAACCGCGAATGAGAAAACACTCCCCCACCTTCCTTGCAGGGCACTAACTGGCCATTGGTTTGGAATGCATGGATTACTAATTTCAGGACAGAGGGCTTGCGGGGAAGGGAGACAGAGAAAGCAACCCCAAGGAGAGAAGGCAGGACCAGTGTTGAAGTTTATGAAATGGCTACCAAGGGGCTCATTGTGGTTTGCCAGATTCAAGGGGCGTCTTTGGGTGCATCACACTCAATCTAAGGTCACGCTTTTTTTTTTGTTTTCAGAGGAGACCTTGAGAAAGTGATTAAGATGAAACAATAACTCCAGACAAGAAAACATTCCCAGTCATCACTGGCCATTCTGCTGTTTCTCTGGGTAACTTGGTCAATTCTCTCCCCCTTACAAGAGGCCTAGACAGTCCTCAGTGGGTGGGTTGAAGGTTACGTTGAAATTGTAATCCTGGACTCTTCCACACACTTGGCATTATCTCAAATTCTTTTTGGCCCCACATGTTCCATGACTGATCTCCACCCTCTGGTGACAGATGGTGGGGACATTTGATAGCACACGTTACACAACAGACGGAAATGATTCTGCTCAAATTAAGGGGCAGATGCTTTCTGGACTTTCTACCCACACCAATCACTGAAAGGCAGCCAGAAGGCAGACTCCATGTTTTTAATCTCAGTGGGGTTCTCAGTAATAAACCAAGCGTGAAGAAAACTCCAGGTCCAATTGTTTAAAATGCAATATTTTTGTGCCTTCTTGGAAGAATTTAAGTTTTGGTTAGAGATAATGGCCTGATCCACAAAACACGGACTTCAATGTTAGTTAGTTTCTTCAGAGTAAATGGTTTGTGGATTTCAATCAAAGGTTAGAATCCTGAAATCACTTATTCACAAGTTGGCAAGATAAAGATATTTGGTACGTTTTGAAGCTTACAGGAATCCAGGCGAAAATACTCTTTTAAAAGGGGGAGAGTGCTTTAGCACAAGTAAGATGGAGAGGACTTTCTTGTGACCAAATACATTCCTTCAAAGAAGTTTTTGACTTCTATTTCATTTTCATGTGTCTTAATTTGCTGCTAACTTAGCCACAAGTGAAGCTTAGGAGACCCACCCACCGGGCAGAATCCTTTCCTGCATTTATTTCTCCAGGCTGCAGCTGACTTTGTAGCGGTGTCAGTGCAGTTCCAAGAATTGTGTAACAAGAAGCATGCAAACTTACCTGGTGAACCTGCTGCTAACAACTCTGTTCTGCTGACAACAAAGGTACGGGACAGGGACAAGGGAACTAGAAGAAGGGAGAGAAAAAAAAAAAGGTGGTGATCAGGACCAAGAGACAGATACCGAACACTTGACAAGGGAAAGGATCATTTCCCACTCAAGGGAGAAACCAAAAAGCACGAATCAATTACAGAAAAGTAAAGGGGGTTAAAACAGAAACAAACAACCACAACGCCGATTAGACAAAAGGAGAATTTTTAAAAGTAAATTGGCAAACTCTGCACACTCTTCACTTGCTAACCCGTACAAGCTCCCAAAGCCACTGATTAAGTAGCCACAGAATCTCTCTTTGTTGTCTCCAGCCTCATGAAACCGTTGCTTTTCTTATGGTGCAATACATCTTCAAGGAAGGACTTCTCTCTCTCTCTCTCTCTGGAGTTGAACAGGGGATTTTACAGGCTGGACTGCAAATAATCATCCTGCTCAATCAGCCTAGAGCACAGGCTTTGCTTTCCCCCTGAAAGACAGCGTTCCCAGCAATACAATATATCCCTTAGCATCCACTTGGTGGGGAAGCTAGATTTGCTTAGGAATGACTCAACTCCCTTAACACTAACCCAGCTTTCTAGCAGCAACATGGGGCGCTTCCCACTCAGCCCAATCTGGCTTTACTTGCAAGATCCGACCGAAAGTCAAGTGCAAGGTGCACAGCTATAATGGAACAGGGCACTGAAGGAAACCATTAACAACCTGTAGCTGGGGTTTAGCCCACAGCAAATGCCTCATGGAGGCCTGGCAGACAACTTGGCCCACGTACCTCCAGGATTTGAGAAGGAGGATTCTTCTGGACACCTTTTTCTACAAGTTTCCTTGCTGCCGCCGTTTATTTAAATTTGAAGACAGGTGTCCAAAGGGGACGGTTTGACTTAGTTTTTTATCACCTTGCTAGGACGGGAAACGCTTCCTTCTCTCCATGACAACGGAACTGTCAAGTTCTCAGAACGTTTACCTTAGTCAGAGAAACTAAAGTCTCTTCAATAAGGATGGAATTCAAATCACAAGCAACAGTTCCCATTGGACACCACTAGGTGTCTCTCTAGCCTAGCGTACTCTTATCTCTTCTATCCCGTAATAAAAAGTATTCATTTCACTTGTCAATGGTCATTCAGAAAAGGGACAGATCACTCTCGGATCACGTTTGTTTGGAGACAATTGCTCAGGTTTGGGGAGCTGAAGCCCCCAGGCTGTACAATGTGCTGCTGTATCATCATCAATCCTATCAGTCTCTTTCCCCCTCACATGTGAAGGAGAGGACGTACCTGGCGATGCGGTGAGGGCCATCACCCCATAGTAGGAAAAAGCACCAGCTTCAAACTTCATGCCCTCCTTACCAGCCTCCACTTCCACTTTCCCCTGCAGAGGAGAGGAACACAACAGCCAGAATTAGAAAGGGTCTCAAAACATCCTATCGCTCTGTCAAGAGATTGACCAGAAACGAAAGCCTGCAGTCCTGCCACAAGTACCTGTGTAGAGTTAGGCACCTAGGGATGAGGGCAGAGCTGCTGCAGCTGCACCGTTTCCCTCACCACATTCTCCAAGCGGTTGCTTGCTACAGCTAGTTTGAAGTCGGCGGAGAGATGGGGACTTTGTTACCACTACACACACACACACCTGGGAAAATAGAGTAGCTTTTGAGTGGCATTATGTTTTCCTCCCGAGGCTGAATGGGTGTTCCCAGACATAACGATAAATCCATGGGAATCCATCATGCATTGAAAATATTCTGGTCTAGTAGCTGCTCTTTCATGCTTTGGTGGCTACCAGAGAATCCCCTCCTCCCTCCAGCTGGTGCTCAGATTGCCAGAGACCAGAAGTGGGGCACAGTAGCCAGCTACAGGCTGTCTGCTCCCAGGGTTTCTGGAAACATAACCTATGGGAAGCAGCACATTGAAAAAACAAAAAATAGAAAAAACAAAGTGCATTTCACTCGGATAGGGAGGGACTAGCATCGGCACGTCTGGTGACACTCGACGTGGAGAAGTGGTGGCTACCAGAGAAGCGCTTTCTAAAACCTAATCACACTTGCTCTACATGCAAGTTTGCGTATCCAGGGACCCGTGTCCACTTAATTTTCACCACTGCTGCCAACGGGGAAAACAGTGAATGTGGGTTCCTGGCGTATCACAAATCTTCCAAATTCAAGCAAAGGCCACTCCTAACACAAACAGAAGGAATCGAAAGAGGGCATGGAAGGAGCTCAATATATTTTGGGAGGCCGCCGTTAATAGTGCATGCTCCCTCCAGTGAGAATCACAGAGAAAAGAAATCTCTCATCCCTGAAACAGTCATCTTTGTCAGCATGGACTTTAAATTCAACCTGACAAAATCCACATCCTTTACCGATTGGTGCTAACGTTTCTTCCATGTCCTTCATCCAGGAGGAACCCAACGTGCTTTAGATACTTACTAGCTATACACCACTACACCACGACCAAAAGGGCACATCTTCTAAGGTGGAACACAGTGGTTACTTAACAGCACACACTAACACTAGGCCCAGAAGTCTAGTACAGAAAACAAGGAGATGTATTCCTAGCATTTCAATTACCTTGCTATCCAAGCGACAGAGAGAGAAGTAGAAGCTTCAAGGAACTACCTGCTGGGACCTTATTGCTTGCATCCCATCAGTCGAGAAGATAGCTGGAGGGAGGGGACAATTGGAAACCGTATGGAGATGAAACTAAGTAGGAATTTGAGCTAGACAGCAGTTAAATGGTGGCCTGAGGAGAGGGGCCCCACCCCAGATCACACAGGCAGAGGTCACTGAATGACTGGGGCTAAAGAGCAAGGTTACAGCAAAGCTGAAGCCAATAAAAAAGTCTCCAGAAAAAGGGGGGGGTTATTGTTTTTTTGTTCAATTAGAAACGAACATTACCTGGTAGTATTTCCAACTAAAACTCTGCCGAAGAGCGCAAGTGCCGCCCGCATACACAAATTGAAGGCGACTAGGATCAGAAAACATGGTGGCAAGCCAGGAAAGTGCATTATAAACTGGTGCAATCTATCGGGGGGAATCCTCCTAGGATCGAGAGCCGCGAGACCGGCTCATGCCCCTAGGAAGCATCGCTCTGGCCGAGCCTCTCCCGGCTTCGCGTCTGGATGCGGAAGCGGTGCAGTGCAGTCCTGGCTGCTGAGATTGCGAGGAAGTGCTGCGATTTAGCAGCTGAAACGCTGGTGCAGACCAAAAGGCAGCCTGGAGACAGGGACCAGCCCTGACCAAAAGCCACCATTTTCCCATCTGGCAATACACCGTCTTCTACCAAGCCTTAGTAACCTTTTACAAACACAGGCTAGTTAAAGAGCTGCTTCAGACCATCATGTTAGAAAAGAATAATAAAAAAATCTCTTGTAGAACACATTTATTTTTACTAAAAACACGACTACGTATTAGAGAGGCTACATATATAGGGAGACAAACAGCAGCCTTCAAAAATTAAGGGCCACCCCCAAGAAGACGGCAAGGAACTGTTCTGCACGGCTACAGAGGGAGCAAGACTAGAAATACTGGGCCCAAAATTACAAGACGGGAGATTTCAATTAGATATAAAGGGCCAGTCAGAGGCAGGCGGCAATGGAACAAGCTGCCTAGGGAGGCCATGGGCTCTCCATCGTGGGAGGTTTCCCCCTCTGTCAGGGATGACATAGTTGCAGACATCCTGCTTCCAAGCAGGGTCAGAGAAGATGACCCTTGAGGTCGCATCCATGATCCTGGGGCTCCATTAGTCTCAGTGGGTTCCCTTCCAGAGCCAGGCAATAACCCTACTGCACGCAGGAGGGGGAGGAGGACTCGAGCATTCTTGCCTCCAGCAGACTTGAGACTGAAACGATCCACTGACAGCTCTTTAAGCCCATGAGAGTCAAGGGAAACGGCAACGCACTCAGCTGCATGGTCTACGCCAGGGGTGGGGAGCCTTCAGCCCATGGTTTATATCTGGCCCATGGTTGGTTTTAATTTACCCCCTTTCCAACTCATGGATTTAGCTGGTAGATCTAGTCCTGCCCCTCACATGCTGAAAGGGCGAGCTCCTTGGAAAAGGTGTGGCAAAGAGGGTACCGATTCAAAGACAGGAGTGGGGAATTCTCAGGCCTGGGGGACAAATGCAGCCTGTACTACGTTTTTATGCAGCTCCATTCCAGTTCCTGGCTCTGGCCCTTGGATCCAGTTCCTAGCTCCAGCCACTGAAACACTGAGCCGAGGGGAAGGGAGCAGAGAGGAGGGCCTGCACACGGGCACAGAGGACAGATCCATGATCTGAGAACTCCTTTCTTGTGTGCATCTCTCGGAGCTTGGCCTGGTTTTCAAAAGTGGCAGGTTCCCCACTCCTGATCTAGGTCATGGAACCATCATCTGCACCCTCCCTTCTTTCCATCATCCTGAGCACCCCCCCTTAAGCACCTCTGCCCTAAACTCCTATCTAGTCCATGAAGCTAAGAGGAACATAGGAAGGAAAAGGTACCCTGCCCCTTATCTATAAAATATCAGTATTTAGGGGCTTTAGGTCCTTGAGGGTCACTAAGATCACTTAAAGGAGCTTAAATACAACATTTTAAAATCATAATTACTGTGTTACAGCCTAAATTGTAATGCTGTTTGGCAAAGCATTTTGCCAAATACAGTCCACAATTAAAGAACATGCTTATAACATGTTAAAGAACATGGTTAAAACATTCTAGCAAGAGACTACTAAAATACTATTCCTGCTGGGAAGGGTTTAGACGGATTTCAAATACGTCGGCAGGACTTGGGCAGAAGGAGCACATGAATGCCCAGCTGCTTAAGAATAAGCCTCAGAAGAGGAGCTCTAAAGAAACATCCTTTGTAATCAAGAGAGCCATTTGTTCAAGAGAGTTTGCAGAACAGCAAGTGCTGCAATCCCCATCCGGTGACGCTGGGTGAGCTGAGTCAGTGCAGAGTCACTGCCGGGAAGGGCCGCAGAAAGGGACTGCAGCAATTCTGTAGGCGGCACGCTTCTTTCAGCTAGCGGTTATCCCCCACACGCGGGAGGTGCCAACACTGAACTGACAGCACCCCATCAAACCTTTCCCTACAGTAAGAGCCCTGGCCAATTCGACAGAATAGTTACATTTTACCTTCCCTAAATTTTCCCGTCCATTTCAACAGGATACAAAATTGGTCACTTCTGGACCTAGTAATCCTTTCCTGTATGCCCTGTGAAGCATTATTTGTTCCCATTTTACAGAAGGCTAAACAGAGTAAGCCGCCTGAGGAGGTACAGTGAGCGAGAGCCAGTCCGTGGGCCAGGAATAAAAGATCCACTGCAGATCATGCTAGATGTGAGGGGGGAATAACTTAAGTAGTCGCAGCCTGGGTCAGACCAATGGGGCCATCAAGCTGGTACCAGTGGCAGAGTGCCGAGCAGCAGATGCTTCAGAAGAGGTGTATAAAAACAGATCATCGAGGGAGGGATCCACTCCCCGTCATTCACCCCTGGAGGTTTCATCCTTGATCAACTTGGCGAATAGCCATTTATGGACCTACTCAGTCCTTTTTTAAACACTCGGCTATACTACTGGGTCACGCAGCATCTCACGGCAATGATTCCATAGGTTAACTGGGTGTTCTGTGCAAAACGTATTTTCTTTTGAACCTAACTGCTTGTCAATTTTACCAGGTGTCCCCTAATTCAGAAATTACGAGACAAGGTATAAAATAAAAACAGTCCCCTACTTACCTCTTCCACACTACTCATGGGTTTTATAAATCTTGATCCTATCTCCCCTCATCTGTCTTGTTTCTAAGCTGAAGGACCCTCATCTTTTGGGCCTTGCCTCATGAAAACCATTTAGTACTTCTGATCCCCCTTGCTGCCCTCCTCTGCGCCTCTTCCAGCTGCGCTAGGTACTTTCCAAGAGAAGGTGGCCAGAACCACACAGAGTATCGAAGGCGTATGTGCATCATGGATTTTACGCAGTGGCAACAGAATATTTTTTGTTTCATTTTCTATCCTTTCCCTGGGAATTTCTAATGAAGAGACCGATAGGGTGATGGGCACAGGGCCGTGTGGCTGACCTGTAATATGAGAACGAAGTAGTCAACAGGCTTGTTCCGCTGATAGAGGTAGTATTCAGGGGCTTTCTTGTTCTTCTCATCGTACTTCAGCTCCTGGATGACGTTGGGATGTTTCAGCAGCCTCAGAAGGATCTTCTCTGACATCTGGGATGGGCTGAAGGCCTCCACTTCTACAGAGAAGAAATACAACTTGGCATTACTCCTCAAACACATGGGGGCAAGTCAGCATTGCCTGGTAATTGGCATTCGCTTACAACAGACACACATGCAAAGCAATGAGTTTTTCTGAGAGTCCAGTAGCGATCCAAGCCACCAATTGCTGTAGAGTAATCCCATTGAACAGAACCTCAGGCCTGGGAGTCAAATGCAGCCCACAGTTGGTGGCAAGTTCCTGGATCGGGCCCCTGAATCGAGTTCTTACCCCGAAACACTGAGCTCAGGATAAGGGAGCAGAGATGAGGGCATGCACACAAGGATAGGGGACAGCTCCATTGTGCAGATCTGAAGGACCCTCCTCTTCCTTACCTCACCCTGACTGCATCCCTGCCACCCTAGTCCTCGAAGCTGATACTTTCAAAGTGGCCCCATGAAGGGAAAAGGTTCCCTGCGTCTGCCCTATGGGGTTCAATGGGAGTACTCTGGAGGAAATGACTGGTGCAGTTCCAAAGAGGAGGGGGAAAAGAACATCCTAATTCCCCGAAATTCTGATTTTATTTCTCTCCTCCCAATCCTAATCCACTGGAATACCTTGCAAAAATAAAAAAACAATACACCACCAACCTTAAAATTGAGAAAAATAAAATTAGCCTAACTGCTCAGAAACCCAGTTGCTCAGCCGTGCTGGAGGACTTTAAATGGAGGAATCCAGTGTTAAGCTAATAAAAAGTGCCATACTGGGTCAGACCAAGGATCCATCCAGCCCAGCAGCCTCTCCCTGGCAGTCCCGCCAGAGAAGTACCCAACACCTTTACTCCCAGCTCTCAAGTGTCCCCCAACCAACTTTCACTTTGTTGTAAACATGATTTATTGCCTTGGATTGGCCATGGGCCTAGAGAACTGCTCTAGATTCAGTCACAGCAGAAACCAAAAGGCGAGAGACAATCAAGGTGTTGCACTGTCTGCCACAGGTAACGGGGGGAAGACAAAAAAGGTGTGGACAGATGAGATGTTGCCCCAGAGCCGCCTGCTCGTCTGATGTGTGGCCACCAGACGTTTGCCCCAGGGCAGCTCCGCATGGCGTCAAGGCAGGAAATGTTGAGCACACTGTGCAGGGCACCCAGGTCTGCCAGCACCATACAGGCGTGGCCAACGTGCCCCCCTCAGCTGGCAGCCGGCTGGGAGAGGAGAGCACAGAAGATCCCAGCAGCTCTCAGGGGTGCGATCTGCATCCCCATCTCCCAGTCGGCTCTCAGTCGAGAGGCGTGCATTAGCACTGGCTCCAACGGAAAGGGGGGGAGGTCATGGCCAGGGAAGGTTTCTTCTCCCTTTTCCATGCCAGGAAAGGGAGGTGCATGGATCAAAGCCAGCGCATGTGCAGATCCTGCAATCTCCTCTCCATTCAGGAAAGGAACCGGCTTCTTCAGGGAAGAAGCCTTCCCTAGCTGTGACACACGCACACGCCCCCTTTCCATCAGAGCCAGCGCTAGCACACCTGTCTCAGCTGACAGCCAGTGAGGGAGGGAGAGGGGTGCAAGCGACCGTGCTGTCTCCACAGTCTGCCTGCGATCTCGCTCACCGGGGACAGTGAGACGTTTGCTGAATGGCTGGTCCAGCTGTCAGGTGAGGGAGGTGTTGCAACAAGCCCATGAACTACAGACCGGGCTGCCCGGTTGAAGGGCTCCCAACGCTGCCTACAGGGAGTGGTAGCAGTGTGGCGACTCCACGGATCGGACACGGCTTCCGGCTGTCTCTTTTTCTGTGCCTTAACACCCACAGTAGTTCAAATGGTCTCTTTTATGCTCTACTGGAGGATGGTGACAACGGGTGATTTCAGACGTGACGGGCGGCAGCATTGACCCCGGGCTGTGGGGTGGCTCGGACCATGGGCGGGGGTGCAGGGGCACGCCAACAGACTTTCACCCCTTTGCCCCCGGCCATGGGGACCGCTGAACCACGGCCCAGGGTCAATGCTGCCGCCCGTCACGTCTGTTGGGCAACCCCCCCTACCGGAGGGGGCGGAGCCGCGCGATGCAGGCCCTGCGCTCCCCGGCCGCCCACCCTCCCTGAGACAGGCAGCTGCAGCGGCCTATCTGGCCGCCGCCACCGCCAGGACCCCGGAACGCAGCGACGGTAACAGACGTTACTTTTCCTTCACCGTGTTCCGGATTCCCCCTAACCTCGCTTCGTTCGCCGCCGCGGTGCGGGAGAACAAAGCGTGGTTAGGTTCACCGCGGGGGGTGGGTGACTGAGGTGAACATCTGGATGCGCGCAAACAGACGTTCACCTGCTTTCAACCCCCTCCGCGGTTCACTGAGGTGATTTCAGACAACGTAACCTCTGAAATCACCCAATGACCCAAACTAAACAGCAGAGGGCAGGCAGGGTCAAACCATGTGGGATTAGTGGGTTACATAGAACAGCTTCTTACTCTACCTGGCGCTTAGTGATCCCATTACCTTCGGAGAGACAAATCCCAGCTTCATGCAGGACAGTTAGGGCTAGCCCTATTTCATTTCCAGACACGCAACTGCCTCAACTAGCTACAAAACAGAACCTGCTATCTGTTCACAAAAGCTGCTCTGGATTTACAGCCACCCAAATAGGGTAGAACATTTGATTCCTTGAATAAATGTCCCAGAGCCAGATTCAAATGATACAATCTTTATTTCCTGGGCCACCAGAGAAAGGGCGCATGTCTCAGTCTTTATCGACTGCCTCCAGTTGAGTTACTCTCTCTCTCACAAAGCACAGGGGGAAAGGGAGACAGAAAGGCCTTGTTTTCTACACCAAGAGCAGAGGGAGCTTCCAACACATTCCTGCTAATGAGGCTTCTAACAGAGACAGGAGAGTCAACTCTGAGATGAAAGTGAAGTTCAATTCCAAGAGCTCATTTAATTTGCAGGGTCTCTGCAAAGACAAGGGAACCTCAGTCACTCAGATGATTTTGAGGGTGCAAACATCTGCTCAAGACGAGGACGATGGGGCCACACAGGCTACTAAATCGCCTGCTAATTTTAGGTTTAACAAGATCATTTTAATTTTAAATCGAAGCCCCTTGGGAATAGGTTGCAATTTCTATGCTGAGGTTCAGCAGCTCATCCCAGAGAAATGCAAGGACAATTACAATCATCTGCCCAATACACTGAGTCCTCATTCCTAGATGGGGCATACTGACTACCTGTTAACCTGACACCTGACACATGCAGCGGGGCACTTCTACCCAATCTTACCTTTGTGACCAAATTAAAGAGAAGAATCCGGCCCTGGAAAATGCCTCAGAAAGTTCATGCTGACACTGAACACGGGACAGGAGAGAATTTAGCAAAATGCACAGAAGTGGCATTATGTGTCACCCCCTGAGCAAGCCTTGCTCTTCACCTGAGCACCCCCATCTGCCGTGGCAACCTCCACTGACAAACTAGCTTTCAGGCTCTGTCAAGATCGCAAACTCCGATAAGCTGCACTTGCCTGTGGCCAGGAAACGGTGCATTGCCAGGAGGAGCTGCGGCGATATTTTAACCTTCATTTCGCTGTCTGTCTGTTTGAAGGCAGAGAAGTCCTGCTTCCTTTCCCGATGGGCTATTTTCTTTTTAGTTTTGTTATCAGCTGGAGAAGGAGAAAGGAAGGAAGTGAATTCTGTTAGAACGGGCTCCAACATGAATCGTATGTGACGTGGTTATCTAGGACAATCCAAACCAGAACAGCCCTCTAGAAGAACGAAGAGCAGAGAGACCCTCAGCTATAACCAACTCAACACATTTTACACATGTTGTCCAACACTAGCCATGCAACGGCTGCGATGCTGCAGTCCGTTCAGGTGGAGTGACTCATGTGGAGGCAAAATCATCATCATCATGGCTTGCGTTCCACGCAGTGGTAGGTCTTGATCATGCCAGCTGACAAAGTTTGTTACCCATGTGTCTGCAAATCCACCACCTTGTATGTTCCAACAGAATATGCCTTGTACATACTTAAGTCAGCATAGCTACATAGCAAGTTACTTAATGCAATCAACGGCTTTGATGAGCTATCCTGGTACGTTATATTCTAAACATGAAGATTACGACAAAGTATTCATCTATTACAGAGAGGGCGATAGCCACGTTGAACCCAAATCCACAATAGAATTTGAATACGGAAAAATGAATATTTTGCAGGAAGGCTTTTTTCTTGTGTGTGTCATGGTGTTAGGCAGTTCAGAGATTTGTGAATGCAGGCAAGGCAACTGCAGGTGTGTGTTATCCAAATTAATTTACCAAGTACTTAAGAGCAAAGGGTGGGAACCTCAGGCCCAGGAACCAAACATGGTCCCTGGCTAGTTTTTATTAAGTCCCAGGATCCAATTACTACCATCAAGCACTGGAAGAGTTCAGGGGGAGGGGAGCAGAGAGGAGGGCATGTACATAAGGACAGATCCCTAGCACAGATGCATGATCTGAACCATCCTCTTCCTGAGCGCACCCCTTAAACATCCCGGCTCTCCAACCTCTATGCAGCCCTCAGAGTTTGTGGCTCCTGGGAGGGAAAAGGTTCCCCACCCCTGTCCTAGCTCTCTGGAGCCAGGCAGGGTGTGTATAAAGTAAGGGCATCACTATACAAGAACACAGAGCAGGCTGTGTTCTAGGTTAGCGCCCCCCCATCTAACCTAGAACTCAGCCTGCCCTGTTCTTGCACGTGTGCACGTTGCTAAGTGAAAAAGATTGGCAAACACTTTCCCACACAGTATCCATTCACTTCACATGAGGGAAGCCGGGGGTGGTCAGCTCAGCTACTGAGGAAGTTTTATGTGAAAGAACCGTACGTTTTAAACATACATGTTTCTACATTCCCTTGGGAGAGGGAAGTCCTAGCTCTCTGGTGCTTAGAATAGAATTTACGGACCCAGCACTGCAGCCTGTGAAGGTAAATGCCTGATACATACACAAACATTGTGGACAACGTCGCCGTACGGACACAGGAGGGTCGGGGTTGGTAGACACACAATGGTTACGTTTTTGTGATTTGCACTTAATGTGCCACTCGGGTCCCTCTTTTTCAAACGAATGATTAAATTTCTCTCTGGATTTAGCACAAGAACTCTTCAAAGAACAATTCAATTTTTCCATTTTTAAAAATAAAATGGAAGAGTTATCTGTTGCCTGTGTACAGGACACATTTTCTTCCCTTTCCCAAGGGATGTGGATTTGTGTGTTGATCTGACTTTCTAAAATAGCTACCAATACCTTTCTCAGAACAATTCAAGGTGCTGGTTTTGACCTATAAAGCCCTAAATAGCTTAGGTCCCATGTATCTGGAAGGCCGCCTCTTTCCTCATGTCCCGTCGTGGCCTCTGAAGTCAGCTAGGATAGGCACCATCTGCCTGTGATGTTTCTGCAACAAGGGCACCCAGAGAGCCTCTTTCGGTGACTGCCCCACAACTATGGAACTCTCTCCCCTCGGAGATTTGTCGAACCCCGGACCTGCTCATCTTTCAGAAACAACGTACATCCTTTCTATGTGGGCCAGGCATTTGGCAAGCAGGGATAGAGTTGTGGGGGGTTACGGGAACGTTTTTGATGTTTTTAATGGTTTTAAGCTGCCCTAAGCCTTAACAGGAAGGTCAGAATATATATCTGAAAAAGTAAATAAAATAAATACATAAATAAATCTTAAGCAACAAAGCTCATATAATGATAAATCTTGGTGTTTTAAAGAAGAAATGCAGACTTCTACTCACTGTACAAATCTGTTTCATCTAGAATCTCAGACTTGATGATCTCTTCAATCACATCCTCTAAAGTGACAATGCCCAGGACTTCATAAAAAGGATCTCCTTCTCCTTCATTGTTCACCCGCTGTACAATAGCCAGGTGAGATTTACCTGCAGGGAGACAAAACAACAATGACAACATTAGTGAAAGGCTAGACGTTGTAGCAGAATTATGGACTGTCAATTAAAGTGATGCACAGCATCCTAGCGTGGGACACAGACATAGCCCAGCAGAACTTGAAAGGACACTGTCCACCTAGAAAAAAAAGGTTTTCCATTTTAAAATGTTGTATTAGATTAAGTAGAGCTGAAAGGGCTAGAATTTTATTGGTTTGTTTGAAAATCTAAAAACATAAGAAGTGCCATACTGCGTCAGACCAATGATCCATCGAGCTCAGCACCTGTCTCCGACAGTGGCCAATCTTGGTTGCTGGGGTACCCAACTAGTCACAATGGGATGGTCTGTTTTGTTGTTCACTCCCAACTCCCGACACTAAGAGGTTATGATCCCCCAAACCTACCCGGCTAATAGCTGCTAATGGACCGATCCTCCAGAAACTTGTCCAATCCTTTTTAAACCCAGCTATGCTACTTGCCTTGACCACATCTTGTGGAATCAAATTCCACAACTTAATTGGGGACTGAGTTAAAAAACAAAACAAAACAAAAACCCAACTTTCTTTTGTTTTAGATCAGCTACCGATTAGTTTCATGGTGTCTCCCCTAGTTCTAGTAGTATTTGAGAGGGCAAATAACGGTTCCTTATTTACTCATTCCACACCCTTCATGATTTCATATCCTCTCTGTCGTCTCTTCTCCAAGTTGAAAAGCACTCAACCTACCTGGCCTCTCTTCATACAGAAGCCGTTCCAGACCCTTTATCATTTTTGTGGCCCGTCTCTGTATCTTTTCTCTTTCCACCACTTCTTTTTTGAGATGGGGCAACCAGAACAGCACACAACACTCAAGGTGCAGTCGCATCATAGGTTTATATAGGGGCATTATATTTTCTCTATCCCCTTACAAAATAATTCCTAATGTGGTTTACTTTTTCGGTCGCCACCGCACACTGAGCTGAGGATTTCATTGTATTGTCCACAATGACTCCAAGGTCCTTTTCCTGAGTGGTAACCCCTAATTTGGAACCCTGCAGTGTGTACAGAGAGTTTGGATTCTTTTTTCCTATGTGCAACATTTTGCACTTGTTCACATTAATTTCATCTGCCATTTAGAAGCCCAGTCATCCAGTCTTGCAAGAGCCTCCTGAGATTCTGCACAGTCTGCTCGGGTTTTAACTACCATGAATAACTTTGTGTCATCTGCAGATTTGATCACCTCACTCTTTAATGTATTCATTAATGATCTGGAAAAGGGAATAAACCCCAGTCCCAGTACAGATCCCTGGGGCACCCCACTAGTTACTTCCCTCCACTGTGAAAATGGACCTATTCTGTGTTTCCTACCCTTTAACCAGTTACCAATCCAGACTAGTAGATAAACACTAGGATGCTACCTCCTATCCCAAGACTTTTTAATTTCCTCAGGAGTCTCTCTTCCCCTGATCTGATCTCTTCCCTGCTTTGATGACTGAGCATTTGGAGTAAACAATGGGTGTTGGGTTAGCATCAGTTTGTGAATAAACCCGTTTGGCTTCCTCCCTTCTGTTCTAGCATGAGGCGATTGTTCTCCCGTACTGGGCCAGCAACAAAGCTCAGTGCATCCTCTTCACATGACCCTCACCGCCTCTTCTCCACCTTTGACTCCCTTCTTAAACCCCCCCTGCCCCCTCCCTGCTCAGGATCTCACATCATTCTTCACCTCAAAGATTGACAAGATCCGCCAGGACATTGCTTCCCACCCATCTCCTCTCCTTGCTCCCTCACCACCCTCTCCCCCCCTTCTCCTTCCCTCCTGCCTCCCTTGAGCAAATCTCCTCTCTGCTCTCTTCCTCCAACCTCTCCACCTGCCCTCTCGACCCAATCCCCTCCTGCCTCCTGACCTACATTGCTCCCACTGTTGCCCCCCCCCCTTTTACGTGTCAATCTCTCCACTGGCTCCTTCCCCTCCAC
>QEPC01008216.1:1377867-1400333 GCA_003113815.1 Sphenodon punctatus
TTCTCGCATCCTCATGATTGTTGCATCCCTTGTCTCTCCCTCTGTTCCCCCTTCCCTGTCTCCCCTCCTCATGACTTTAAGATTGTATGCTCTCGGGCAGGGACCGTGTCTATTTATTCTCTGTAAAGTGCCAGGTACATCACTGGCGCTATATAAAAGCTTATAATAAATAACAACAACAACTCTCTAGAACCAGAGAAGGCATTTGATTGGGTTAGCTGGACTACTATATTAAGAATATTGGCTACATTTTAGACCTTGGGTCCAAATGGAGTCTTATGTAGTCGATGTTCTTGTATTTCTCTCTCAACCTTGGCTAACTACCTTTAATCTTCTCACCCTTATTAATTTGTTGCCTTTCAGTGTATAAGATTAACTGAAGTAAGCTGGAGATCTTTGGTACTGGTAGGATTGGCTCTGTTAGGACACTCTGAAAAATGGAATTCTAAATGGTAACACAATGCTATTAAATCTGGATATATGGATCTGCGGATATCAAAGAATATTATCAACCTGGTTAAAATTAATATGGAAAATATCTTGTTGAATATGGAAAGGAACATCAGCAAATGGAGATACGCAATGCTTAGCTTACGGGGCAAGGTTATTATTAAAATGATCATCATCCCTGGAGTTCTGTTTTTATCCCTCAATTTTATTTTCAAAGAATAAATTACACACAAAAAAATGGAGGAGGGGAAGAAGATGCAACTTCCAGTGGCCCCAATCCTATTCCCCGCAGAGCTTGAGCGGAGCAGTACACGTGTGGTTTCTGTGGGGCTCAATGCACCCCCTATGGGGCTCCACATGGTTTGCACACAGTTTGTGTGCACATACCACTTCACACGGGCTCCGCAGAGAACAGAATCGGAGCCAATGAGACTAGGAGACTTTTCATTAAACCATTTGCATAATTATCAAAACTCTTATGTGGCAACACAGCCCCATGATTGCAAAGTATTTCTGTCCTTTGTCCAACATGGGTTCCCCTGAAAAATGATTTAATATATACCCTCTCTTTTTGAAAATGGTGTTGGTTGGGGTCAATGCATTTACCTAAATCCAAATACCCAACATCAGTTGCAGAGTGAAACGTCTGGGCATGTTTGGCTAAATTTTAAAAATACTCTGTTTTTGCACGATAATGCTCTCTCGTGGGGCACCCGGATTCTTATAATTGAGGGTAAATCATTACTTTGGACATAGCAGAATCAATCAGTTGAGACAGGAATCCACTAAGAATTTACTTATCCACTAAGAATTTTAAACCCTACTAAGCGTCAGGCTTAGAATTTCGTTCATGCAAGACGGCATGGGGACAATATTTGCAAATGAAACATGTACTGATCACTGAATTTGGCCCAGAGGCATGTGGAACTCCACAAGCCCCAGAACTGTGGAAATTTTGGAAGGATCCACAATCCCTTTCTAAATTGGCTATTTTACCATATGATTTTATTATTATTTTTTTTGGGGGTGGGGGAGAGAACTTAATTTGGATAAACTTAGGGGATATTGGAAGAATGATCTTAAATGTGACATGATCCTAGAGAGTGGAACATTGCTTTAAGCAATATCCAAATTCCTTCAATTGCCCTTCATCTTCGCTTAATTCAACAGAAAATCTCATTAGACTCTATTGGTCACCATGTAATTTGCTAAAAATCAGGGGTTCGTGCCAATGATAACTGCTGGAGATATAGCTTTCCTAGATTAATGCTTGCACATGTGTTTTGGGAATGCTGTGGGGTGATTCCTTTTTGGGCAGGTGTGATTATTCAAATGCACATTTTAAATAAGGTGCTTCAATTTCAGTGGAAAGGCGCTAAGCAGCTTATAGCTGGCTACATGCCAGATTGCTGAACACCATGTACATTTGAAACTTTGTAGGCTTTGTAGGGCGATTTGGGTTGCAAAATAAATAAAACTCTGATGAATTTGAAAAACAGGTTAACCCCCAATGATTTACGTATGGAATGTAGAAATATTTGACCTGGTTGCTAAGGACGAGGGGACTTACTGCAGATGAAACACACCAGATGTTTTGGAGAAGATACAGGGAGGTTTTATTAGGGCCGTAGGTTAACCGATTGATATGAAGTTTGTGTTGTTGCAGTAGAAGTAGTAGAAGAAGAAATAATAGTGTTGTCCAGCAAAATAAACAACAATGCCGAAAAGACCAACAGTTAACTTGTGAAGCTATGGGCTGAGAAGCTATACTGAGGATAATACCACTGTTTAGACACAACCAGTAGGGACTTAAAAACATAAAATAAAAAATAAAGGAACTTTCAGGCCAAGCTTTCCCCCCCCCCCTTTCTTTTTTCTTCTTCTGACCTCAAGCCTCACATACCTGTCCTACATTTACTCCGTTTATAGATTTCTGACTGGTTATGCCCCATGCCTGAGGAAGGGTCTTGTGTGGTCCAAAAGCTTGCCCATTCTCCCCAAGAGACGTTGGTCCAATAAAAGCGATCATTTGAACTACATGGTCTCCATCATATAGCTATGTTGGTAGAGAAGAGACTTGCGTCCATGAAGCCGTAATGTAGACAGTCACAATGGCAAACTTTTATACAGTTATGTCTTCAGAATAATAAAAGGATATAGGCCAGGAAAACAACATGAATTTTACAGAGTTGAAGCAGTGTAACAATTTCCATTTCCCAACACACTGGTGCAAATAGTATGTGCAAACGAAAGTCCTGAAAATATCAAGGTGTGCGGTCTTCCCTAGTTTTACCAGAGGACTTCGCTGGGGTTTAAGAAAGGTTTATTCTAAGCTTATTGACGTGGACGAGAGGAAAGAAGGGAGGGGGCAGTGCAGACGGAAGTTTAATCTATAATGCACACAAAGCCTGATCCCAAACCCCACGGAGCCACGCACGCCGTGCAGATCTCAACTGTGGGAAATGGGAGCCCCACAGAAATTGTGCGCGTGCACACTGGCTACACAGGGTTTAGGATCGGGCAGAGTGAAGTTAAACAGTATGAAAAAATAGAATATACCAAATTTTAAACAGGTTGACTGAAAACCAAGAGGGGAAGAGGTTGTCATTGATCATTCAGACAAGTCAGGAAACACGAGACAGATTTTTAAATGGCAAAAATGCCTCGAGTGCTAACCTCCTAATGGCTTTCACTGGGAAGGCAGCATCTGGGTGCCATTTTGCCTTTGAAAAATTTAACCCTGAATTTCTAACGTAAAGATAAAACAAACACACCCTGGACCTTTCCTGCCATTTTTATGTATTACAGGTAAGCAATAAGAAGTACACGCCAGGGTTCCCCGCCGCCATTTTGGGACATCTATAAACAGACCTCTCCATATGCACGGACCAGAGCTCAGCATCACCTTGAAAAGACTGCCTGGAAAGCCACGTATTTATCAACCGAGGGCAGGCTTCACTGGATCTTGTGTTGCTGCGTGTAAGATATGCATGTAGCATGCAGTTGTGGTAGTGATGTAATTCAATGTAAGGAACAACACACATGCAACACACAATTAAGTTGTGGAATTTGTTGCCAGAAGATGTGGTCAAACAGTGGGGTTTAGAAAACGACTGGACAGGTTTCTGGAGGATAGGTCCACTAGCAGGTATTAGTAGGGTGGCCATACCGCAGGAGGACACTTATGGAAAAAAAATGGTGCGGGGCTGCACTGGAACCAATGCAGCCCCACACCATGCATTTTCATAAGTATCCTCTTTTAAAAGGGAGGTATAGCCACCCTAGGTATTAGCCAGGTAGGTTTGGGGGAAACGTCCTACTGGGAGCTGGTAGTGAACAACAGGGAACAGATTGTCCCATTGTGACCTGTTGGATAAGTCTTCCAAATGACTGAGATTGGTGGACTCGATGGACCATTGATCTGACCCAATATGGCACTACTTATATTCTTATGACGCATAATGTTACGACTAATGGCAAATACAGAATAAAACTGAGACTATACACAGCAAATCCGTATAAAAATAGTATAAACAGTGTCATCTAAAAAATTTCAAACCATGGCTTTCAGTTTGATACCTAACCACATGCATCTGCTATATTAATTTTCCTTCTAGTGTCCATTTTAAAGTTTCAATCCAGTCAAAATTTAGCACTAATCATCTCTCCAAGATGCTGAGCTTCACATAACATGCTGAGCCTTTTCTGGAGGCAATGGAAGACCTTTCTTTTTGGACAAACATTTCACAAGCAGAGGACAGGGCGTGGGAATTTCAAGGGGATTTTTAATGGTGTTTTTTTAATGTTGTAACCTGCCCCGAACCGTATAAGTTTAAATAAATAAGTAATAAGTAAGTAAAATGGCAAAGACACTAACACCAGACAGAGAAGGAGCTCAGAGTTCCTAGCTCAGCACTTGGATTCTCCAAAGCTTTAGGCAAGTAGCTCTAGATTTCGTCCTCACTTTCTCTATGGCCCTTTTTACATGGACGGAGGTGGGGATGGGTGTTTGGCTGTGGTGGGTGGAGGTTTACACGGGCACTCACCCACTTCCACCCACGGAGCCGCCTCCAGTTTTCCGGACAGCTCTGTGGGTGGAGATGGGTGTTGCGCGGGAGCGTGCACACACCCCTACCCATCCCGCTCGGTGTTCACCCATCCCCCCACCCACTGCTGGCCGTATACACGGACGCCCCCTCCCCCCGCACACCTGCCCGAACACCGAGTTGGGAGGGGGGGGTGCGGCCGACATCTGTGTAAAAACTGGCTGTGAGAGGTGGTGAGGTTTCTAGTTCAAGAACTTGCACGGATTACTCTCAACACAACAACATAGCAGGATTCTTTACCATAAAATTGCAGAATTCGTAACGGTGCTTTGCTGAAAATTCAGAGTACATCCATGTCCAGTTAGAGCAGAGCAAACATTTGTTCAGTAGAATGAGACGTGGGCCAATTCCTTCAAATCGCCAAAAGGAAAATATTTCAAAGAGAAGTTACAGGAGACTGCAGCGTTGCAGTCCAGCTAGCATTAATAAAAACAAAAAACTTTCCTGACCTTTAAATAAAGAAATGTATAACCCACGGCATGAAATTTCAGATTGAACTCCAGGAGCCAATTTTTTTTATTTCACCAGACTTTATCCTGATATGAAACCATTCTTGCCTCACTACACCCCTGAACCAGCCGCCACCCTCTGTTTTCTGGGCGCCAATAGCTCCCAGGTGCCTGCAAATTTTGTGCCNTAATAAAAGGATATAGGCCAGGAAAACAACATGAATTTTACAGAGTTGAAGCAGTGTAACAATTTCCATTTCCCAACACACTGGTGCAAATAGTATGTGCAAACGAAAGTCCTGAAAATATCAAGGTGTGCGGTCTTCCCTAGTTTTACCAGAGGACTTCGCTGGGGTTTAAGAAAGGTTTATTCTAAGCTTATTGACGTGGACGAGAGGAAAGAAGGGAGGGGGCAGTGCAGAAGGAAGTTTAATCTATAATGCACACAAAGCCTGATCCCAAACCCCACGGAGCCACGCACGCCGTGCAGATCTCAACTGTGGGAAATGGGAGCCCCACAGAAATTGTGCGCGTGCACACTGGCTACACAGGGTTTAGGATCGGGCAGAGTGAAGTTAAACAGTATGAAAAAATAGAATATACCAAATTTTAAACAGGTTGACTGAAAACCAAGAGGGGAAGAGGTTGTCATTGATCATTCAGACAAGTCAGGAAACACGAGACAGATTTTTAAATGGCAAAAATGCCTCGAGTGCTAACCTCCTAATGGCTTTCACTGGGAAGGCAGCATCTGGGTGCCATTTTGCCTTTGAAAAATTTAACCCTGAATTTCTAACGTAAAGATAAAACAAACACACCCTGGACCTTTCCTGCCATTTTTATGTATTACAGGTAAGCAATAAGAAGTACACGCCAGGGTTCCCCGCCGCCATTTTGGGACATCTATAAACAGACCTCTCCATATGCACGGACCAGAGCTCAGCATCACCTTGAAAAGACTGCCTGGAAAGCCACGTATTTATCAACCGAGGGCAGGCTTCACTGGATCTTGTGTTGCTGCGTGTAAGATATGCATGTAGCATGCAGTTGTGGTAGTGATGTAATTCAATGTAAGGAACAACACACATGCAACACACAATTAAGTTGTGGAATTTGTTGCCAGAAGATGTGGTCAAACAGTGGGGTTTAGAAAACGACTGGACAGGTTTCTGGAGGATAGGTCCACTAGCAGGTATTAGTAGGGTGGCCATACCGCAGGAGGACACTTATGGAAAAAAAATGGTGCGGGGCTGCACTGGAACCAATGCAGCCCCACACCATGCATTTTCATAAGTATCCTCTTTTAAAAGGGAGGTATAGCCACCCTAGGTATTAGCCAGGTAGGTTTGGGGGAAACGTCCTACTGGGAGCTGGTAGTGAACAACAGGGAACAGATTGTCCCATTGTGACCTGTTGGATAAGTCTTCCAAATGACTGAGATTGGTGGACTCGATGGACCATTGATCTGACCCAATATGGCACTACTTATATTCTTATGACGCATAATGTTACGACTAATGGCAAATACAGAATAAAACTGAGACTATACACAGCAAATCCGTATAAAAATAGTATAAACAGTGTCATCTAAAAAATTTCAAACCATGGCTTTCAGTTTGATACCTAACCACATGCATCTGCTATATTAATTTTCCTTCTAGTGTCCATTTTAAAGTTTCAATCCAGTCAAAATTTAGCCCTAATCATCTCTCCAAGATGCTGAGCTTCACATAACATGCTGAGCCTTTTCTGGAGGCAATGGAAGACCTTTCTTTTTGGACAAACATTTCACAAGCAGAGGACAGGGCGTGGGAATTTCAAGGGGATTTTTAATGGTGTTTTTTTAATGTTGTAACCTGCCCCGAACCGTATAAGTTTAAATAAATAAGTAATAAGTAAGTAAAATGGCAAAGACACTAACACCAGACAGAGAAGGAGCTCAGAGTTCCTAGCTCAGCACTTGGATTCTCCAAAGCTTTAGGCAAGTAGCTCTAGATTTCGTCCTCACTTTCTCTATGGCCCTTTTTACATGGACGGAGGTGGGGATGGGTGTTTGGCTGTGGTGGGTGGAGGTTTACACGGGCACTCACCCACTTCCACCCACGGAGCCGCCTCCAGTTTTCCGGACAGCTCTGTGGGTGGAGATGGGTGTTGCGCGGGAGCGTGCACACACCCCTACCCATCCCGCTCGGTGTTCACCCATCCCCCCACCCACTGCTGGCCGTATACACGGACGCCCCCTCCCCCCGCACACCTGCCCGAACACCGAGTTGGGAGGGGGGGGTGCGGCCGACATCTGTGTAAAAACTGGCTGTGAGAGGTGGTGAGGTTTCTAGTTCAAGAACTTGCACGGATTACTCTCAACACAACAACATAGCAGGATTCTTTACCATAAAATTGCAGAATTCGTAACGGTGCTTTGCTGAAAATTCAGAGTACATCCATGTCCAGTTAGAGCAGAGCAAACATTTGTTCAGTAGAATGAGACGTGGGCCAATTCCTTCAAATCGCCAAAAGGAAAATATTTCAAAGAGAAGTTACAGGAGACTGCAGCGTTGCAGTCCAGCTAGCATTAATAAAAACAAAAAACTTTCCTGACCTTTAAATAAAGAAATGTATAACCCACGGCATGAAATTTCAGATTGAACTCCAGGAGCCAATTTTTTTTATTTCACCAGACTTTATCCTGATATGAAACCATTCTTGCCTCACTACACCCCTGAACCAGCCGCCACCCTCTGTTTTCTGGGCGCCAATAGCTCCCAGGTGCCTGCAAATTTTGTGCCTCTATAACCTTCCTTGTCCTGAAGGCTCAGGGCATATAAAACACACAAAAATATAAACAAAACCTATAGAAATCCCTTTAAAAACCCTATAACCTCACAAACCAATCCCTGCCTCCCAAACACATGGCCAAATAAAAGGGTCCAGCATGGTCTCTGGAAAATGCCCATCACTCCCCAGAGGCTTGTGAGCTGAAGGCAGTTCCGTAGTTGAGCACTCACGGAAATCGCCTCCCTGTGCACTCAGCTGTACAACCTGCCACGCCAATTGAACTTGCAAGAGGGCACTCCCAGCTGACCTCGATGATCACGATAGAGGAGGCCATTTACAAGCTTATTAGATGAAAGCCACCTTTTAAAATGGCAGAGACAATAAAATTCTCTCTCAGATGTCGACATTAAACACCTACAGGTATGCCGACTAAAGCTTCAGGAGTGGTATTAGACTCTGGGAAACTACACATGGAAAAAACCTCTCTGATCATCCTAGAATGCCCCTGCCACGCCAGATTGCCTCAACCAACCACATAGTTCAGGGCAACCCTGCTTCCCTTGTCCGCCCAAGTAATTAGCTAGTAGCTTATCCACGCAGGAAGCTTCTGCCTAATCCCACAACACTAGCCGTTACTGGCTGTTGGGAAACTCAAATGGTTTATATTCCGAATGCCAACAGCATTATTAATACCAACAGCATTATTATTTTAGTTAGTTAGTTATATTTATAAGCTGCCCCCTCATGCCTACGGATGAACCCGCTAACTTCTTTGCTTCAATAATTAATGCCAGCAAGTTCCCATCTTAATTACATACTGCATAATATTTTTCCATCGTTCTAAATTGGCTGCATCATTTAAAAAGAGCTTGCTTTCAGAAGTCTTTACACCAGTTAATTATACCCAAGGAAGAGTTTTACCAAGTTTACACTCCATTAGTTCTTACTCACTTTGTATAGGGGCCATAAATGTGTGATATTCCACTTGCTTTCTACTTTCAAAACCCTGTACTAAATCTCTGCTGCTTTTCTTTAAGTCTACCATAAGCATACATGCAAATATATTCATATTATATTACATACGCATACACACAATTTTATGTAAGATGCATAAAGATTTCCCCGTGTTTGGCAGCTGTGGAGGACTGGCTGAGGACAAGCTGTCTGAAGCTGAATCCTGACAAGACGGAGGGGATGCTGGTGGGGAGGGTTGGAGGTGTACACCCCTCCCTGGTTCCTCAGGTCCATAGCCTACAGACTCCTTGAGGGTGCTCCTCGATTCACAGCTCTGCCTGGAAGTCCAGGTGGCAGCTGTGGCACGGACTGCCTTCTGCCAGTTACATCTGGTACGGCAACTTCGGCCGTATATTTCGGACTTGGACCTGGCCACCATGGTTGATGCCTTTATCCCCTCAAGACTTGATTACTGTAACATGCTCTACACGGGGCTATCCTTGGTTACTGTCTGGAAACTGTAGCTGGTACAGAATGCGGCAGCCCGCCTCCTTATGGGGACAGGTCGCCATGAACATATAACACCTATGCTTTGCTCACTGCACTGGCTGCCTATAGTCTTCTGGGCTCGTTTCAAGGGGTTGGTTCTTACCTATAAAGCCCTAAATGGCCTGGGTCCAGCCTATTTGCGGAACTGCCTCACTCCCCGGGTTCTGGATCGACCCCTGTGCTCTGCTGAGGACGCCCTTCTTGAAGTCCCCCGTGTGCGGTGGGGGACCACGCTCAAAAGGGCGTTCTCGGTGGTGGCGCCGCGGATGTGAAACTTCCTGCTGGTTGAGGCCCATTTGTCCACAGATCTCCTCTCTTTCAGATGCTGCCGTAAGACCTGGCTGTTTCGCCGGGATTTTGGCGTGGGAGATGGGTGGTGGTGGTGGTGGGGTGTTAGAGTGTTTTTTATGGACTTTAAATCCAGAGCAATGGGTTTTATATTGATATTTTATCATCTTGCTATTTATTGTAATTTTATTGATTTTATTGTTTTTCTATTGTGAACTGCCCTGAGCTGCCAGAGGCAGGAGGCGGCAGAATAAAAATGTCACTATAAATAAATAAATAAATAAATAAATAAAATAAATGTGTTCTGGTAATAACAAGAACCAGATCTTCATCTCCCAAATTTAGGGGATGGCACAAATAAGAAAAAAACCAAAGAATTTGGTCAAGTTTCAGCAAGAAAACCCCTTCCTCACAGCAAACTGAATTACTGTACGGAAAGTGATTGAGGCCTCCATCGTGCAGGACATTTGAAACTATACTGGATGCAGCCCTATTACGCATCCTAAATAAAGCCATCCTGCGTTGACTGTGGGGAGATGGAACAAATGATCTAACATGTATTTTCCCCTCACTAGCTTCTAACATGATTTGCCCTGAACGACAGTCTCCCATTCAAAAATTCAATTTGTTCTTGTAGTATGCTGTTGTCCCTAGAGAAGAGGTATTCTGACAAACCATAGCTACTTTGCAGGATCCTTTTGAAAACGGAGCAGCTGACTGCAACGATACCTTATTATAGCTTAAAAAGGTATCAACAAGGATGTCTAAGAGTGTTACCAGGTGCAAGGCTAGCCACTCATTTTCAGTTTTAAACATGTGCTTTTGTTATGTCCATTTGTTCACAACACAGATCATGCTACAGGAAAGATGGACATTGGAGACCGAGAGCGTGCAGGCCACCAACACCTGTCTCTCCTGACACACAGCTATTGCTGTGTCAAGGTAAACACACCAAACTATTACCAACTTCCATGGACATATCTGCAGAACCACTCTAGTTACTTCTGGTCTCCATGGTGGCTTAGACTACCCAGTGCCACATTCTGAACATTATTTCCCATGTCTTTGCCATAGAGGGCTCTGCAACCCCTGCAAACACTGTAGGGGAATCCCCGCAAGGTAGCCAGAAGATTGGTGATGCAACAGGTCCGTCTGGAGCAGAACACAGCCACTGAGCACTGCGGAAGGCGTAGGGAGAGCGGACCCAAGGTGCAAGGCTGAACTGACATTACTTCCTACTGGGGATTATGTGAACGACAAGCACCAGGGAAAATGCCCAAGTCAGCCAAGGGACACGTACTGCAGCACTGGCCAAAACAAACAAACAAACAAAAACACCCCTAAAGTGCACAATCTCCTCCCCCCTCCACTTGAAGTTGGGGGTTAAGCAGAACAACAACTATTACCACACCAAACAAAGGTTGGCCATTGACATAACATCAACAACAAACTCTGGGGGAGGTCAGGAAACTCCAGTTTTTTCAGCAATTACAGGGAATGAACCACCTTTCCTGCCCAGAAATCACTTCTGCTCCCTTATTCTAGGAAGCAAGGTGTCCCACATGGCCAGGATGCATTGTGCCCCCATCATGGCCACCTGCTGCTTTACATCAAGGGAGATCATCCAGGGAATAGGTCGGCAAGGAGACATCCAGGCTGCCACTCAAACACATATGTGTGCATAACGACTGCAGAAATTCAGTGGTGTCACAGGAGGGGTGCGATGGTTGGAAATGCACTTTGCATCCCCATGCAGCAATGCCCTAAGAAAAGGAGCTGTGAACTCGCCAATGAAACAAACCGGCAAATCAGCAGCAAAGGTGAAATGGAAACAAAGCCTTGCTTGTGAAGAGGAATTTGCAAGGAGTAGAAATTGCCCACATAACAGCCTCAGAACAAGGTGCAGCGGACAGAAACAGTGATGATCCTAAAGCCAAAGAGCTCATAGGAAAGGCCCTTCTGTGCTGCACACTAATATTCTCCCAGGATGTGGCAGTGGGTGTAAACAAACAAGATGGGGCCCCGCACTGGCCCTCCACCCCAGGTTACCAACTCATATGCAGGACGCCTGCCAGATGTTTGCCCCAGGACTGCCCCACAATGCTTTCTCCCAGGGAATGCGGAGCACGCTGTGCAAGTTAACCCACCCCGAACCAGGGCAATGTGCTGCCCCAGGGCTACCTCCTGTATGACGGAGGAGCACAAAGTGGGTTGTGTTCACCACCATAGAGTTGTGGTTGTAGCCTAGACTGGTTGTGGGAGCAATTATAGCTATGGTGGAGGCGTGGGCAGACCACAGCCGGAGGAGACACTGGCCCATCTGCTGGGGCCCGTGCAAGGTAGCTGCGGGGGGGGGACGGACGGGACATGGAGCATCTTCAGGGTCTGGCAGGATCGTAGCCCGTGTGTTAACATCCAGGCATGGCCTTTACATTGGCCACCATTATAAGACTGGAGTTTATCGCACCCAGCCTAATGGGATAGGGTTTAAGTCAGCAGATCCCAACATCTTTCTTTGCCTCTGACACCCTTTGACTTCAATATAGAAACAAACAACAAAGGCATGCAAAGTCTGAGTATTAATCAGGATCACAACCCCATACGCAGTTGGCATGACCCTGCTTCAGGTCCCATCCCACAGATTGGGAACCTCTGGTCTAGCAGCTAAACGGGAGATGGTTGGTACTAGCTGAGACACTTGCCAGCATTTCCCTGGAGAACTGATGGAACGGCACCCGTAAGTTTGCAAGCTAACGGCTTAGAGAGCGCACACTCCAGTCCACACTGTGAGAGGAAGCAAGAGGAACAAAAATAAGGCTCAAGAGAGAGTCACCCAAAACCAAAGTATTTTCTACCCAACTAAGAAGCCAATCCAGCAGGGTGCTGAATGGGAGGGACATATTATTATTATTATTATAAACATTTATATAGCGCCAGCGATGTACCGGACGCTTTACAAAAAACAAGGTAGACACGGTCCCTGCCCAAGAGCTTACAATCTATGTGGAATTATCTGAATAGCAGCTCTCTGAACCTAGGCAGAGACTAGGATTTTAAAAACAGCAGGAACACACTTCAAAAAGACTGAATTGGGAAGAAAGGGTGGCAATTTTGCTAAAGGTAAATACTGAGACTAGATAGAGACCGAGCAGTATTTTGACTAGCTCAGCAGAAAACCACCCATTTAAAATGTAAGAAGACATACAGCAGTAAAGATAAGTCTCCACATAATTTTACAAAGGTATTGTTGCTGTTTCAACTCTCTTTCCAAGCTTTAAAAAAAAAAAAAAACACTAAGTTATTAAGGACTCATAAAAAAGAACATTTCCCACAGATTTTCCCCTTACTAACAGGTAAATATGGATCCCCCACCTGGTATTTAATGAAGCTTTAAATAAATTCGTATTAATATTATTACTTCCATATTTGTCCAAGACATTCCTTAGTGATGTCAGTGTCAATTTTGGATCAGAAGCAGCAGCTAACAAAAAATAAATGCAGCCTAGCTGTGGGACTACAAAACGTTCGTTTGATTAAGCTAAACGATGTTGTCACCTAATCTCTGGTCACAGGATTAAATTCTGTCTAGCAGTTACCAAGACTTTTCCACCAGCACTAAACTGTTTATGGGGAACTCAAGAAAAATCTTGCACTTGGATGATAAAGCCTCGTTTCCCAAAAAAATTACAGTAGAAGCCGTTTTAATACAATGCCTTGGGACATGTAGAAGTCTCTCAAGTAAACTGCTATCACAATTAAAGGAGCGATGATCTTAGTCACAGTTCTAGCACTGGAAAGAACCATTTCAAGTTCTGTCCCACTGAAGCAGTTATCCCAATTGTCACTGCTCCAGATAACGTGGCGTTGGAATAAGGAAAGTCAAAGAACAGCTAATGTCTTGCAATCTGCAACCAGAAGCATCACAGCACCAGGAGACAAGCAGTTTAAATCTTGGGTGCACCTAGATCCCAGACTTTACAATGCCACTAGATTCAGAACGCCTCTAGAACAGCTGCTCCCCTACAGGAAATAATCTGGAGTCATTATGGCTAGTTCACTGCAAACATCCACATAAATGGAACGATGCACATATTCGTTCAAAGACAGAAGCTGTACTTTATCATGCTGTTTGGGACACATCTCTAAACGCTTTTCAGCGGTTCCTTTAGATGTATTTATTTAATTCCTGCTATGGGCTGGGAACAGCAACAGTTCAAATGTTCATTGCACTACCTTGTATAGCCTGATGTAGTGGACGGCTTTGTGCAAAATACTTCATGGTGTTTAATTTAACAGTTTATCGAGAAGACAAGTATGTACATTGATTATGGACAGCAGTGTTCATTGTTATCTTTAGAAATTAATTTAAAAAAACAACACCACCACATCAGCCCAATGCCCAGCAACGGTCAAAAAGGCAAACGATGTTAGGGGCTATTAAAAAAAGGGATAGAAAATAAATTAAACGATTGCAATATTACTATATAAATCTGGTGCGCCCACACGTTCAATATTGTGTGCAGATCTGGTCACCTCATCTCGAGAGAACAGAACGTAGCAGGTCAAATATGATACAGAAACAGCCAACAAGGACAAGAAAACAGCTATGGGTATAGTTTGTCGGAGGAGAGACTTGGATTATAAATCTTCATCTTGGAAAGGAAATGACTTAAGAGGAATAAGAAGTATTTAAGGGTCATGAATAAGAACTTATTTATCCATTCTCAAAATACAAGAACTAAAGACAACCATAAAATTAACAGGTAGCCGATTTTTTTTTTTAAAGTCTCTTTCACACATGTGACTAACCTGTGGAACTTACTGCCATAGGATGTTGGGAAGGTGCAGTATTCTAGGGTTTAACCAAGAATTAGGTAAATTGTGAAGGACAAGATCATCAACTATTTGGAAAAAATAAATTAGGGCATGCAGCTTCATGCTCCGAGTGCCCCTAAACCCCTAACTACCATTAGCTGGAAGTGAACATGGGTTTGCAATCATACTTCATCCACATGCTTCTTGACAGTCTCATATAATTCGAATAGATTAGTGAGGTGTGACTTCAGCAGAGCTCTGCATGCCTTTGATACCTGCTCCTCTCCTTTCTGTTAGGAAAGGAGAGCAGCAGGGATGGAAAGGGGGTCAAGGCCAAGGAAAGGTTCTTCCCCTTGCCGTGACACCCACAATTAGACAGCAGGAGTACGTACTGGCTTCCTGCCTTAGCCCACATGGTGTCATCCTCAATTTTGAAGAGGACGCTGTGAGGGGGACCCGCTCCATATCCACGTATTAAAGGGACCAATAGACCTCCATTTCTGGGTGTCTATTGTTTCATTTGTTATAATAATCTTTTTTATATATATAGTGCCCCCCCTCCCGTTCCCTCTGAGTGCTTTACAGATAACAACCCTGTGAGCTAGGTTAGACTGAGAGAATATTGTGACTTGCCCACGGTCACCCAGTGAGTTTCTGGCTAAGGCAAGACTTGAACCAGGGTCGTTCCCCCTCCAGTCCAATACCGTGCACTTAAGCCATTACACCACACTGGCTCTCACCGGTGACTATCAGCCTACTCCGTCTTCTGCAAGGCTTAAAAACCACTGGTGTGGTTTAACAGATAGATGGTGGGAAGATCTGAGCTTGAATCCCAGACTGGCCACAGTCCTCCTGGTTCTCCATATGGATCACCTTCTCGGCTTCAATTTCTTTGTGAATTAGAATAATACAGACCTACCAAACTAAAAGGGATATTGTGAGGATTAATGGAGATGATATCCGTTAAGGGATATGCACACTTAAAGGCACTAAAGAAGTTACCATTATTATGATTCCTAACAGTTCCACTGTGATATCACATTTAATGGGAGCATTAAACTTCAACCATTTCAACTGTTTTCCGATGTCTACACTTCAGGACCACTGAAATGCAGAGCCCTCAGCAGCTGTGTGGGTGTGTTACTACAGCACAAACAATCCCAGATTAAGGAACAAATGGTGGTGATGTGTGAATGAGCCTTCTGTCCTCCAGACTGTGGCTGCCTCAGACAAAGGGTGCTTCTCTGGATGTTAGTTGACCAGCAGGGTAACTACCAATCTATCTGACTCTTACCTGACACACCTGAGTTCTGTGGAAACCTTCCTCATTTTATCCCAAAGTCTGTTAATCCAAACTTAATGGCTCTATCCATTCAGCTTGGCTAAACTGCAAATGTGCGATGGGGATGATAATGGTTTTTGCAAATACCTGAAAGGTGTACCACAAATTTATTTATTTATTTTATTTATTTGGTAGATTTCTATACCACAAAGGTGTACCACAAAGGGAGAGGTATTGCTTAGAGTGGTATTAGAGAGCATTATGATGGGAATAAAGGGACACAGACAATATATTTACATATTTACATTCCTTAAAGATAATTCTGTACCTATATTACCAATGACTTTTAATTTTAAAAACTGAATTTTCTCTTCTGCTTTCTGGTTACCTTTTACATTTCTTCCGACTTACTGTCGAGTCCATCTTCAACAACTGTCTGGCTTAGCTAGCATGTGCATTAACATAGTACTGCAATGTTTGTGTCTGAAGATTAAGAACAAGCTTGGAATGATACAACCAACCTGAAACACGCTTAGTCTTGTAAATCTGGCTTGGGAAAGCTCTGTTTGCTCAAGCAATCTGTCCTTTGCAATAAAGGAAGCTTAATGCGAATCCAGTATCAGAATATGGTTTCTACTTCTGTGCGCCCTTCGGAAAGCAATTTCCCCTCTTCTCTCTTTTGTCTTTCTACTTAAACTCCAATACAGGAATTGTATCTACTGTGTGGGGTGTCTAAGTACTACTGCATTAGATCTCCTATTGCCTTGTAGAGTAGTCTTGCAAGAGTAGTAGTAAGAAAACTAGATGCTTCAGCTCTGGCCTGGACAAAGCTTCTGCAGAGGACAGTGTCTGTAGTAAAGGGCCTAGCAAGTTCTCTAGCTCATGCCAGGGCCACTACAAACTTGAGACAGCACCGTTACATAGGTTAAAATCTTCAAAAAAAGTCAATGGAAATTAGGGACTCTCTGGCTGTTACTGTTCACAAAGGATCTCCTCACTGAACACTTTCCAATCTTCCCTTACACATCTTGGCTCCCATTTTGGGTGATAACAGACATGTATTTTAAGTCCGAAACATGCAGGTAATGCAACATCTGTCAGCACCCAGCTACATACCAGCTACCCTGAATTGCTTTCAGGCCCACTATCCAGGGCAAGGACCTGCACTTAGCTGCTGTGATGTGGGGGACAGTAACAAATGTGGAGAGGGTGGTAGCAGCAGCAGCTGCTGCACACTTCCTGCTTCTTCTCCCTAGCCCCACACGTTTGGACTTACCTGGACCCTGGGAGGGGAGCAGCAGCAGGACCATGCAGTTACCGTTACCGTGCCTGCTGGCAGTGATGCCTCTGGGAGCGTGCCACCCCTCTCTCCCCCACAGCCTCCCAATACCAGCTATCAGAGAGCCACTCCATGGCCTCAGCGGAGAGCACTCTCTTGCAAGTTCCATCACCGGCCCAGGTCCATATGACTCGGGCTTGCAGAGAGGCATTTTTGGTGGCTGCTCCACGGAACTGGAACTCCCTTCCCCTGGAGGTTTGCCTCAGCCCTAGTTTAAGTTTCTTCCAGAGGCAGTACTTGTTTATTTTTAAATTTGAAAATTCCTATTTATTCAGCCAGACATTTAATGAGCAGAGGTAGATCCTGGGTGGCAGTGAAGTGGTTTTTTAAGTATTTTATGAATTTTATTTTGTATTTTATATTTTTAAGATGTCAGTCACCCTGAACCTTAGGTGACAGGGCAGGATAAAAATGAAAAATAAAATAAAATAAAACTAAACCAATAAAAATTGTGATGGCTATCTAATAGCTGGTACATCTGGTCAGGCTCATAACACCCTTACAGTGTGAAACAGGTAGAGATAACTGTACAGGACAGGGACAAACTTCTTCTGTGTTCTGAACCATCTTGTCCATGTGCAGAGCTGTGACCATTTTAATACAACCTTTCATCGGTTAGTCCACTTTACAGTAAAACTCCTTTAAAAATCCAGTATATGATTTTTGTTTTGAAATGTTGAGAATACATAAAGCTGAAACTTCAACCCCGTGAACCAGCTGTAATGGTAAATTGAAGACGTATCTATATATAAAGCTATTATTTGGTATACTTCTATTTATAGAGCCAGGCTTCTATATATACACTTGTGAATTGCTTTTCAAGAAATTTCTGAAAGATTTGTCACATTTTCTAGTGTATTTTATGGTGGGAAAATCCAAGTGGAAAATATGCTTTTCGTTCTTGTGGGACAGTAAGGTAAAATAGCTACTTGTGTGAACGGGATCTTTTTTTAGATACAGGCGCAACCAAAAATAGCTAAGTGATAGCCCCAATGTGAACTCGGAAAGCATTTCCTTTTTGCCAGGATTTGTCGGCCTGTTTGCGTAACCCATGCTGAGGACAGCAATGCTGTGTGCGGTATCACCGTGCGGCCTAAAATGGGTTTCTGGTGCAGTAGGTGGAAGTAGGTGGAACCAATTCATCGTCTTTCTGGCTTTCAGCTACAGGGGATCCCTTTAAACTTCTGCCACTGGAGAATCAGCTGAAATAGAGTTCTGCTCTGCTGCATCTCCTTGCCTCCCCCCATCCTGCCCTTATTTTATTTATTAACAGGCACCCATTACACCACGCACGTTCTCTTAAAAGCACCAGAAGCTGATTAAGGTATTAGGCGCACAGACACGTATACATGTTAAGTGTAGGAACTTGGAACAAAATTGTCTGACTTGGGAGATGCAACGGATTAAAGAAACCAAACACAACTAACCAAACAGCGCCGCACACATCCCCCCCCATGCACGCAAACTGCGTGCGTGTCCAGAGAGCACGTTGTGCCAGGCGGATCCCGCTTGGGATTGCAACCACTGTGGATAGTTCCTTGAAGACATCAGCGCAGCGTGCAGCAGCAGGCAAAAAGGCAAACCAAGTGCTAGGCATTGTTGTGAAAGGAATAGAAAAGAACAGGGAAAGTATCATAATGCAGCAGTATAAATCTTTGGTACAAACCTACCTTGAATACCGTGTGGAGTTCTGGTCGCCTCAAGATACAGCAGAACTGGAAAAGGTTCAGAGAAGGGCAACAAGGACGATGGAAGGATGGATCGTATTCCATATGAGGAGAGACTCAACCGATTACGGCTTTTTAGTTTGGAGAAAGGCAACTAAGGGGGATATGACATAAGTTTATACAATTATGAGTGGCATGGAGAAAGTAAGGGTGTTTATAAATCTAAACAAGATGAAAGCCCACAGGAGTTCGTGTTTAGTCCGTGCAGCCCCGAATCTCACGTTTTAATGTGTACAGCTAATAAATGGGCAGCCCCCTGCACACATTTCATGTGCTGGTGGCAGTCACCACCGATGGCACCACTCAGTGCTTTTCTTCTTCCCGACCCTGGCGCTGATGGAAAGGGGGTGGGGGGTGGTGGTCACAGCCAGAGAAGGCTTCTTTCCTGGCCGTAAAACCCCTTTCCATCAGAAGTGGCACTAGTGCGCTCTCCCAGCTGACAGGCAGCTGCAAGAGGAGAATTAGACAAGGAGTGCAGGAAAGACCTTCTCCAGAGAATCTGTGCCCACACTCCTCTCCCCATTTGGGAAAAGAACTGAAGGGAGCAAGGAGGGGTATGGCAAGGAGCCATGGGGCTCCTACGCTCCATTTAGGGAACAAACTGAGGGGAGCGTACGAGCCCTGTAGATCCTTGCCCCTCCCTCGCCCTCTTTCCCAAATGACGAGAGGAGCGCAGGCACAGATGCTCTGGCAAAAGTTCCTTCATGCCCCCCGGCCTCATTCTTCTCGCAGCCGCATTTCAGCTGAGAGCACGCGCTAGGCGTGACTCTGGTGCTGGCAGACCTGGATGCATGCATGGCTACATGCAACCTAAATAACGAGATTATTTATTTATATAAGTGTTTATATCCTGCCCCCTCCTGCCTCTGGAAGCTCGGGGAAGCTTACAATAAATCCATAAAACAACAATAAATACAGCATAAAAAATAATTCACTGAAAAGTCCAAACCAACCTCCCTCCCACTACCCATCTTCCCCCACCAAAAGCCTGGCAGAATAACCAAGTCTTATATTAACACGTCTGAAGGAAGGAAGATCCGGGGACAAACGGACCCCAAACCAGAAGGGAGTTCCAGAGCCACGGTGCCACGACCAAGAACGTCCTCTCCAATGTTGCCCCTGATGCACCCGGGGGACTTCAAGAAGGGCCTCCCTGGCCGACCACAGAGGCCGATCCAGAACCCGAGGGGAGGATTAGCATGCACTGGTCCACACAGTGGGCTTGCGATGTCCCTACAGGAACATTCTGGTCATGGAAAAACTGTTTCATTAAATGTGCACCCAAGAAAATCACCAAACAGAAGAGACACATCTGGAGATTTGGGCTCCATTTCTATAATATTCCAAGGAGAAAGGCTCCCCAGCCAATAAGCCAGAATTTCTGGACAGGTTTTTTGAATGATGAAAAGCAGCAAGAATAGATGCAAGAGTGATAGTGTATGTGATGGTCAACCCAAGGAATGGGGGCGGGCGGAGGGCAGAATTATAAGCTATGCATCCTCAGTAAGCATTGTGCAATGAATACAATATATATACTTTTTGTTGATATATTTCTGTTATGTGCCTTAATAAAAAGTTTCTAAAGAAAACCGTATGGGTTGACTTAGGATGACCCTAAACCATAATAAACGGAACATGCTCTGCTCATCAGTGGGGTTAAGTAAAAATGGGTACAAAAACACATTAAAATACTGAAACTAAGGGACAAAATAGTTCTTGGGAGATGCTTTTCACTACTGGACAGCAGCTTTTGGGACGCAAAGAAGCTCATGTCACTTTCATTGGCATCTCTCTCTTGATTTGTGTATGTGAAAAAAAATCCCAAAGCCTTTATCAGTCACACAGGAACGTGGACGGGGTATACACACAGCTGTTCAAATAATCCCCGTTGGTTTGCACTTAAATTGACATCACAAGACAGCCGATCAATATAGGGGCAAGGATGTTCCCAAGTTGGAGGGTTGGAAAGCACGTTAACTCACAGTCACCATTGCTGTGAACTTCAGCATCAAGATGATTTGGGTACTTTTACTGTTAGCCTTGTTTGTTCTGTTTGCATGTTAATTTATGAAGAAGCGGCAGCAACGTGGTTCTTGGAACATACTGCTTTGCTTTGTAGCTGAATGAAAAGCTGGAGTGTAGCTGCAATTCTAGAGGAATCAAGAGATCCTAACTAGGGTCTCTGCCCTCAGTATGCTATGTAGATGCCTTATAAACACACAGGATTATCTGATCCTGGCTTTTTAAGTTTATAATTCAAGACACCAAAACTGAAGACTAAACAGAAGGAAAGAAGCAGGTGATAAGAGTAACCATAATGAGAACTTTCTTCTACAAAACGGATGGCTAGGAGTGGTTTACAATTTTTTTAACTATATAAAATACCTCTCCCCCCTCTACCTACCCACTATCACTTCCCAATTTCCTGTGGTACCACTATAGATATGGATCTTGTGGAGGAGTAACCGTGCATAGTTTCCCACACCCAAGAGGCAACATAAAAGAGTGATAGCATTTGCAGGGAAGGAGACTGTTTACAGCCAAAGATAAAAGAGCAGGTAAAGAGAGACTAGTGGAACTCGGAAGTCTTTAAAATCATTAATCACAGTATCAAACCTAGTCTGAAAAAAAAAAAATAAAAAAAAAAAAAAAAACAGAGTGGCTTGCTGAAGTTAAAAGATAAGCCAACTAGTTTTTTCCCCCAGTTCATTTCCTATAAGATGCGCATCCATGTTGCATGATCCACAACAGAGCATTTTCTTGGCAGTTTCAGACCCCAAATTCTTAATGGGCCATGGGAACCAAGCCTTCCTGGAAAATCTCTCTCCCACTGCAGATTTGAGACACACAGAGAAATTGTTCAGATGCTGTGCATTTTTGTCTGCTCCGTGGTTAAACAGGATTTCAATTTGGTACCTTTATTTTTCTTACCAAAACAACCTTTAAGAGAAATATACTCCAAACACTTCCTTTTCTTTAGCAGGAAGAGAAGTAAAATAGGAAGCAAACTTGTACAAAATTAGCAACACAACTCCTTCCTTCATAACGGGGCACTGGATATACGTTTATATAGTGTAAAACACCAGAAATCTAAGAGCTCAGTCCAGTTAACAATGGGATCCTCCAAGTCCTTGGACTGTAATCAGTACTGCATTCGTTCCTCTGTAATATCAAAGGGAAAAGGAATCATTCTGCTTGAATTAACTTGAACTACTCAAGACTGCAAATTGGCTAGGTCTAGAAAACATTACCGATTATTACAGGAGATCAGACAGCAGATGGCACTGTTACTCAAACTGGTCTAAAGAAATTAAAGGGCAGTGCAAACAGCATGATAGTTCATATATATTCCTGTCCTGCGTTCGCTCAGTCGATAGTTCTAACTTCGTACATGCATGAGGAAGGGCTCCGTGTGGCCCGAAAGCTTGCAAACTCTCATCAACAGAAGTCGGTCCAATAAAAGATATCACGCAAACTATTCTATCTCCATCCCTTGAGTTTAGGACCAACACAGCCACCACGTACTGTTTAGAACAGCAGGAAGATAATTCAAGAAAGTAATCTCAAATGAATCTAAATGAAAAATGTCCTTGCAATTCTTGCAGGGGAAAACTATGCATTGAAAGTGTATGGGTTGGCCAATAATAAGTGGGAAGAGAGCAGTGACATTTTAAGTCTATGTGGGGTAAGAAAACAAGCAAGTGTATCTCAAGTTCGGGGGGGGGGGGGGGG